>JAPMAF010000424.1:0-14795 GCA_026537445.1 Silvatares holzenthali | reverse complement strand
GCTGTTTATTTATTTTTTATTTACTTTAAGTACGGGTGACATTAATTATAGTTTTTGCATGTGTTTTTTTATTTATTGTGAAATATACCCGTCCCGAAAGGGTTAAAGAAATTATTTGGAAATAAGTTATGACTTCTTGGCTGAAGTATGAGAAATGATAAATATTAGTGTCAATATATAGATTAACTAATTTTGGAAAAAAAATTAAATTAAATCATTTATAGACACTTTTTAATTAAATAGTTTTTCATGAATACGCTTTTCGACACGAATCAATTTCGCATTTAAATAATTGATTTAACATTGCGCCAAAATGGTACTCTGACACTCACAAATATTCAGTGTAACATAAATAAATAGTCTTCCTTTATTATTATTGTGTGTGTTGACTTCACAGAAATAACAAATGTTTTTAAACTCCATTGAGTGTATTGATGAATTACCTTCTAATATTTCAATCGTTTGTGTATTGTTGTAGGGAACCAGCTTTGAGGCAAACGCCGTCCCAATTGTTGCATCACTCATTTTTCAGACAATTTAGAAAGTCTGATTCATTACCACAACTATTGCAATCGGCAAAACTGATTGAGGAAAGAACAGGTATAAAAATCAATTATTATGATGATTATTATGACGGCCAGGTTGTTGAGTGATTCAGACACTTGGCTAAAGCGCTGGAGGTTATGGATTCAAATCCTGCCGGACTGAAAAATAATTAAAAAAAAACGCATTTTTCAGCTCTAAAAATATATATGTAAATATATTAAGAAAACCAATACAAAAAGGCATTTGAAAAAAATGTATATTCAATCCGAACTGGAAAAGAGTAGTAGATCTTGTTTCACCCTACAGCAATACCACCGTTCAGTATTGTACGCCATGTGAAATGGATTTATCCATGTTTCATGACTAGAACTGAAATACAAGGAAGGAGTAGGCAGAGAGGATCGAGCGCCAGACCATTCTATCCTGACATACATCTCTTGCTTCTTCCATATTCGTACACCTCCTCATGCATGCTCTGCGATTATTCCGACTACGAACAGAGCCATCAATTAGGATTTGGTTAATCTGTTCATGCCACGATTTCCTTGGCCGGCCTCTCTGTCGCAAACCTTCCACATTCGCATCGTAGATTTTCAGTACCAATCTCTCGGCATCCATTCGTTCAACATGCGCAAACCACCTTAAGGAATTTCTCTTCATGTAGGAATATGAAAGGTACATCAACTAAAATGAAAATTTAATCAAAATTAAATAATTATTTACCAACTCAGTGAAAAAGTGCAAAGTTTATTCTTTAACAGTAATTTGCTTGATTTATTTCTCTATGGTGTTTCAGTAAACAATAATATCTTTATTCTTTGTCAGATGCAAAAATGATTGCCGAAACAACAATTTTGAAGCATTTTTTCTTAACTTTTTTTTTCATTTTGTGTACAGATAATCTTCCAGCGACGTTGCTGGAGGAAGAGCTGTCTGAGATGACACTGGACCCCGTATGCGAATGGGACTTTTAATGAATGAATGTGATATCTAGCTGTTATACACCTATTACTATTAGCGAATACTTAATACGCGCGTATCCCAGTGTGGAAAGCGTAACAGAATCTTATCATATACATACACAACACATATTAAATAATTATTATATTTATAGTCTAAATTGTTTGTTTTTAAATGTGCTTTATGTTGATTCGATGTAAGAATTATATTTTAAATAAATACTCTTGAGGACAATAAAAATGTACATTGTACTTTCAATTATGCTTAACTATTTGCAGTTTCATTGCCATGTAAGGTAAGTATCAAAATGCAGTCAACTACGATTTCTTTGAGATCATTATCTTCTTGATTTCAAGTGTCTGACACTGTTACCAGTGGTGGATTTACCCTTTGAGAGGCCTGGGCACAGTCCAATTTAAACCCCTTCCCCTTCCCTACAAAAATATATATTTCTTGAAGGGGGATATATGCAGTCGTTTCCTCACTATTATCTTGGAATACCAAAGGTACTTGGAGCATTTATTTAACGTGGTTTCCCCAATAAGTTTAACTCCACAATTAACAATAAAAAATAAAATGTACACAATATTATTCTTTAATTGTATGGTAGTGTGAGATCTTTTTGCAAACATTATATACTGCTATGCAGGAGTTGAGAGATTTATGGACGGGGTAAATTAATATGGGTCTTGGAAAGGCTCGTAGATAATTTTTCATTAAGTTTTTTTAACACATGAAGTGTAAGCGGTATCCAGTCGATCCTTCGTAAAATATTACGCGCACTAAACTTTGCAATAAATCGAATACTGCTTTCAAATATTTCCACTGCAAAACGTTTTCTGGTTCAAAATAAAATTTTCAATCCGAATGTGGAAGGTATGCGACATTAACCAACCACACAGATTAACCAAATTCTAATCGATGGCTCTATTTGTAGTCGTAATAATCGCAGAGTATGCTTGAGAAGATGTATGCCAGGATAGAACGGTGTGGCACTCGATTCTCTTTGCCTACCACTTTCGGGAAACTATCTGGTATGGCATCTGTTTCGGTTTATAGCTTTGCTCGGCACTGCTTGGCGATGAAATATACTTCAAAGATGTAGATGTTAAAACATATATGGGAGGGCTTCAGAGTTGAATTGTGCTTAGGGCCAAGTGCTAAATCCACCACTGTCTACAACCATTTTCTATTAATATTTATGACCGCTCTACCGTGATCTCCTAAACCTACTACTCAGATAAGTAAAATCGCAAAAATATGAACGCATTTTTACATAAAGAAGTTAAATCAGCCGGCGACAAATACGACTGAGATTGAAACGCTTTCACGCTCTATTGTTTACGTAGTGTCCGAAGCAGATTCCTACCCCATCGATTGGCTGCTCATTTATATTCATAAATCCACCGCTAGAGGCGCAAGATGATCAAATATTTGAACTATTGTGACGTCAAAATCTGACAGCGCCCGGGTTTACACGCGAAAATGGTAATTATTCCTTTCGATTTTGACTCTCACGTGTATTTTCATGCGCGGAATGCGCAAAAACCGTGCAACGAACCTAAATAACTTTTCTTTTTCAACAGGCAAACTATTCGGAGGACCAGTTGGCTGGTGAGTGTTGAAATTCTTCCGCTGCACAACGGTGTAAAATTTAACGGACGTGGTGTCGATTATTTTTACCGTCTGGTCATTAATTTCGCGTTTAATATGCCCGATTTTCTTTTCGGTTTGTTTCCACATATATATCCAACGTTTATAAGGTGAATTATTGTAATTTTAACCAGTATACAGGTGAGTTATTGCAATGATTTGACGCGGGTGTAACGTTATCTCGTAAGTGAGTCACCGAGGTGGTTCACAAGACAAATACCCTACATTCCTTATATGGACGCATTTTGAAAGCAATATATACCATATAAACTTGAATGACCATGTAAGCGCCGCAGTGCAATATATATTTTTTTCTATGTCATCAGAATGCTATCCGATTCAGTCTCGTCAGCGACTTGTGTCAGTGTAGGAATATATTTACTTGCCTCTTCAAAACGATCGCAACATTCTTTCACCAAACACATTAAGTCTGTTTTATAATTATCATTTCAAGACAATTCTCTATTCGTGATGTATGAGCCACCTAGCAAATTGAAACTGACCTCAGTTGAAGGTAAATATATATTTTAAGAAACGAATATTTTTATTTGCTTCAAGAAATGAGATTACATTAAGTCAAAGACTTGTGATATTGTATTCTGACATTTTATTTGCCAACGTTTAAGATTTTTTTTTTACAACACATGAAACACCACCAGCCGTCTGGGTCTGTAACATACTGTACAATTGCACATGTAAATGCTGTGTAGCAGTCGGAGGAGAGATTGAAAACCTGGTTATTCAGTTCTAGTCATGAAACATGGATAAATCCACTTCACATGGCTTACAATACTGAACGGTGGTATTGCTCCAGGACGATTCAAGATCTACCACTCTTTTCCAGTCCAGAGTGAATTAATGTTTTTGAAATGCATTTTTTTTCCGCTGTGTTTGATTTTTTTAAATATATTTTTACACATACCTGAATAGAAAAATGCATTTTTTATATACCTTTTTTCACTCCGGCGGGATTCGAATCCGCGACTTCCAGCGTTCCTCCAACGCTTTTAGTCGAGCGCCTTTAACCACGAGACTGACAAAATTCGACCACGAGATCATATTGCAATATGTTATGTATGGATGTAATTTTAATTAAAATGTTATTTGCTCACCTCAGATATTTGCTGCTTTGACAGAGATTGTCTTAAAGCAATAAGCTTATAACAAATAACTAAACCACATTTTCTTCGGTATATACATCACATCGAGCTGAGTTCGAACCACAGGTTCTTGCGTTTATGTTCTTGAATATCAGATCTTTAATGAGTGGAAAGAAAAGGAAACCATAAAGAAATAAGTTTCTGATTTTGGTTTCTCTCATTCATGATCATTACCATTTTAATTACCCTTTTTCTTCCTTTCTTTATTAAACTTGATACCAGCAATAACAATTAACAATCGGCCTCGTGGTCGAGTGGTTAAAGACGCTTGACTAAAGCATTGTAGGAACACTGGAGGTTGCGGGTTCGAATCCCGCTGGAGGAAAAAAGATATGTATATAAAAGTGCATTTTTCTATTCAGATTTTAAATATATATGCGTTAAAAATATATTTAAAAAAATGCATTTAAAATTGTATATTCCCTCTGGACTGGAAAAGAGTGGTAGATCTTGTATCACCCTGGAGCAATACCACCGTTCATTATTGTAAGCCACGTGAAATGGAATTATCCATGTTTCTTGATCAACTGAATAACCAGGTTTTCAATCTATCCTTCGACTGCTACACAGCATTTACATGTGCAATCGTACAGTATGTTGCAGACCTAGAGGGATGTCATAGTGTCTCATGTGTAGTAAAAGATAAAAAACAATAATATAGTGCAATCAGAGACACATCAGCAATACAGTACACTATAGATGGAAAGATGTGCAGAGGAATTAATAGGGGACACTATGAACACACCACACCCTTGAAGCAAGTGAGGACCGAACAAAATACATATAGATTCATTTAACCACCTATTCCACAGAAAGTCAAAACAACCGACTTCACGTATAGACATTCAACCAGGAGCAAACACACACCTGTACATTCACCCACAAAGAGGTTCATTATAAGTATTTATAAAAAATTACAGAGTTCCAGGAGGCGTTCCAGTTGTTTGATTCCCGCGGCGATGGCAAGATCCACGTGGCGCAGGTGGGGGATGCCCTGCGAGCCCTGGGGCAGAACCCCACGGAGTCCGATGTGAAGAAGTGCACTCATCAACTGAAACCCGATGAGAGGATCTCCTTCGAAGTCTTCCTCCCTATTTACCAGGTTAGTATTCCGATTGTGTTGTCAATGATTATTGATGCAGACTATATCGCACCTTTAATAGCTCGTTATTAATCTTGCCGTGTCAAAAAAATGTTATCACAGAATAATCAATCAATTCCATACAATCGCTAGTGCTTAATGTTTGTGCATTATTTGCTTTAAGAATATTTACAATTTTGTTTTCTGGTATGAAGTTAAAAGTAATAATCGTAAACAATAATAATTTTGTTTGTCAAAAAAAGGAAGTGGTGAGTTTTGAAAGACACTAGCAAGGACCAGTTACCATATCTTTTGTCAGCGAGTATCTGGAAAAGGTGAACATTCTTTTCTAAACTGCAAGTTCACGAGGGATGATAAATCAATTGAAGGTATTGATAGGAGAGTGACTGCAGTTTAACAGTGCTAAGTATTCAATAATTGGCTCTCTAAGGAATCGCAGTCAGCAATATGTAATGTAGTTTTGATACCTACCTTGTTGGATTCAGCCGAAGAAGGATGAAACCAAAAGAAATGCAGTAGAAATAAGATCATTCAGAATGTGCAAAAAGACTATAAAGTGATAAGTAAGAAATGAAAATATCAAAGAAGAATGCTAATAAAAAATGAATGTTGGATATTTAAGATGGTTTGGACATGGCGAGCAAATTGCGAATGAAAAAATATTTGAACAGTTCTACATTATAAATAATGGTGGCAGAGCGGTGAGGAGAAGGCCTAGAAAAACTTGACAGAAACATCTTAACAAAGGCAATGTTAAGAGCATCATGCATGTATAGCGAAATGTATGAATGGAGGAAGCCAGAAATACTTCACTTCATCTTCCTATAATTCATAAGGCATTAGATGAAATGCTTTTTCCATAGAAGAATTATATAGAACTAGAACAATTATGCAACGAAAATATTAATTCCGATGTCCAGCATTCATTCTTTGATAAGCCTTATTTTAATAATTTTATCTGTTTTTTTTTCTTCCAGGCCATTTCAAAAGCCCGCTCAGGAGACACTGCCGATGATTTCATCGAAGGACTCCGACACTTCGACAAGGACGGCAATGGGTTCATATCATCAGCGGAATTAAGGCACCTGCTCTCAACATTGGGGGAAAAGCTGAGTGATGATGAGGTAATTTTAATAAAAAATGACATTTTATTTCTGCTGAGCTTTTGAAATGGCTGGCAACTCTGTAGATCTATTTTTTTGTATAGTGTGTGAGTGTGTTTTTCGTATTGTGAATTATCTGCTTCTTTGTTTGTATCAAACACTTATAACTACCTACTGTGGAGGAGTATCTTTCTATATGTATATCTGAGCACTATTGTTGTGGTCTTTATCTATAAAATTGTATTGTAATAATGTTGTAAAATGATAATATATTTAATGAATAAAACTTAAACTAGAACATTGGTTGCAATCACAATTCCTACTGTAATCTTAAAATATGTTTTAGAAAACTGAAATCGATATGAGAAAATTATTTAAAAATAAGAAAAGAAAATGCTTACTCATCACATGTAATGGATATTATATATGGTTTGTGATTAGATCTGAATACCTCACATGAATCATGCTACATATCACATGAGTCTTAGAAGGTTGTATAACAGTGTTGTATATTTTTTCCTTTTTTGAAGCAATAACGGTTATCCCATTCAATGTTCTCAAAAATGGAAACAGACCAAGGAAACTTCTAGTGTTCTTCTTTATTTTATTCTAATTATCGTAAATACCATAGTTAGAAATGATGAATACAACGTAGCAATCGTTCTTAACATATAACTTTGACTCAAATAGAGGGTAAATGTGGTTATTGCGTTCATCATCATAAGCTCTACAGCCCTGGGTGGACCATGGCTGAATTAAGGAATCTTCTCTGCTCCGTTCTATCTATGGCTACCGTTATTCATCCTCTCAGGTCCAGCGCCATTCCATCCTTGTTAACACCATCCATCCACTGCAGCATTGATCTTCCAACACTTCTGCATCTTTACGATTGAGTGGTAGTTAGATATTTAATGTAGTTATCATCCATTCTCATTGCACGGCCTGCCCATCTATTTAACGTTACCTTAATGATCTTGATGATGTCAATTTTTCCATGTCTAGTACTAGTGCACGGCAATATCTGTGGTGCCAACAACCTACTTCATTCATAATTCCATACATCCTGTGAAGAATTGTTCTCTCAAATGTTGCAATTCTCCTTTCATTAGCCCCAATGAGACCAATGTCTCAGAAGCATACATCAATATTGACTTAACCCATTCATTGCTGAACATTATTAAGGATTGTCTCTATTGTCACGTTGAAGTCTTGATACATGTCCAGGTAGCAATCCTGATGAATTTAACCATTACTCACCACATTTATAATTTTCAGCACTCAGCGTAATATCTAAGAATGCGTTCTCAGCATTGAATGTGTTAATAAGGGTCTTGTAGAGCACTTAGTTCTTCGCTGCAATCGTTTTGATGCTAATTGTTTCTGGAGAGTGTAATAACAACGGTTTGCCATCATAATACACCTCTGCACTTGCTGTGTTCAGAATTTTTTTTCTCAATTGTGTTTTCTTTGTTGTTTTCAGGTGGAACAATTGCTCCAGGGGCAGGAGGACTCGCAGGGAAATATAAATTATGAGGAATTCGTTCGTTTGATTATGCAAGGATAATGAATGTATCGTTTAAGATTAAATCATCTCTATTAATTATTTACTTAAAGTTTAGCATTTTTACCATATAATTTGTTTTTGGGTGCTCGTCTGAGTGTTTTTCTAATATTTTAGGATACATTTGCAGTAAAATTATTCATTCCAAAATTATATATCCAAATGTAGAACAATGCAAATGTCACTCTGTCCTTATATTTATATCTTCTGCTAACATTAGTAACATAGTATCAGCAGTAACAGTAACACGATCATGTTGTGATTGCGGGTAGTGATAATTATTACAGTTAAATGTTATGATAATATATTTGTATAAAATATTTTATACCATCCAACTGCTATTGTTTCATTTTAATGACCTTGCCGATAATTAACATTCTCATGAATGCAGTTCAATAACTTCAATATTACGCCACTTCTCTGAAAGGGTAGGCAGAAAGGCTTGAGTGCCAAATCACATCCCTTGCCTCTTCTATGTTTATACATCTCCGCATGCATGCTCTGTGATTATATTATGACTGGGTAGGGCTATAGATTAATATTTAGTAGATCTAATCATGCCATGATTTTCTTAGATGGCCCCTCTGTTTCGTACCTTCTACATTCGCATCATAAATCAGTTGTTCTAATTTCTCTGTGGTTTTTGCACATCACAATAAGAAATCATAAATTATTCTAGCTGCTCAATATTAGTTTGATATCACATGAAGCTAATTTCTTTTGCAGATAAGCCATATGTTATAATATCCAGAATTGAAGTGTAGTAATTTTGGAATCAGAATAGTTTACGAATTCAACAGGAATTCGAGAAAAATTGATCTCATATCTTCTTCCTTTCCTAGAAGGCTAGATCTCTGAGCAATAAGTCAGGAATAGTTAATTTTGATTTTACTCAATGTACTGGAGGATTTAAGGCCAAAGGCGGCCCTGACCATTGTTAATTACTGTCATCTCCTCTGTACTTCAGTGTGC
Source organism: Silvatares holzenthali (assembly GCA_026537445.1). Taxonomy (NCBI): domain Eukaryota; kingdom Metazoa; phylum Arthropoda; class Insecta; order Trichoptera; family Pisuliidae; genus Silvatares; species Silvatares holzenthali. The sequence continues at coordinate 5,738 of JAPMAF010000424.1, read as the reverse complement.
AAAATGTATGCACTTTCACTATTCAAACCAAAGTAAAGTTAAATTTTGCACCATATTAAATTAATTTCGCAGCATTTCTAATATCAGAAATAAAAAATATTCTCTTCTAAATTTCTTTATTTTCCATATTTCTCTGCAACACATTAAATCGATAAGTCAAATAATCATGCTTGTAGTGGATTCCATTTAAATTTTCCCCAATAAATCTCGTACACAAGATTTATTTGAGACATTGGTATTGTTGTAATGTGACAATCCTAACCATTCAATAGTTTTCCATCTTTATGAAAATATTTATTCGTTCTATGTATTATTTCTCAGCTGGCAGTTTTTTAGTACAATTATTAACCTAAATATATTGCCGAATCAGCTTTATTTGTTGTTTATCAATAAAAATACAAAAGTGTGAAATGTCTCATTTATTATTTCATTATAGTGAAAAATATTTCAATAATATCACACAAATTAACAAATATAATTAATGTCATTTTCAAATAACGTAATTTAGGTCATGCAATGGTAACTAAAATCCATCCGCTATACTATTCCGATTTGATAGAGATATGAATTCAATAAAAACCTCGAAGGAAAGAATTTTTAAACAAAATTTAATTTTGCTTTATTCAATCATTGTTAAAATTCTACATCTCCCTTGCATTTTTCCCAATTAGTTAAAGTAGCATATCTAGTCCTCTATTGCAAGTCATCTCTCTTGTCAGATCCAAATCTTCTTGAAATAACCTTTTCTTCTCTGCTCGTATGTACGTTTTATATATATTAAAAAATTTATATCAAATTTGTGCAATGTTTTAATTTTGAATTATCAGTAGTCCATATTGTCAGTTGGAAATGAATTTAAACAATAACATCACAAATTAAGATGCAAGCCCAACCTCTTAATTGAGGAAAAATTTCATTATGAAATTTAAAATAACCATAATATGTACAACTGTAAAATATTTACTCTCTGATTAATTCCACTCTGAAAGAAACTAATTTACTTATTTTGGCTATCATTACAACTGTTAAACAACATTAGCTTAAAGTTTTTAATTCTTGTTCAGGGTTCATGAAATGATAAATATTAATGACAATACATGTATTTAGCAACAAGATAATTCATATTTGAATCAGTAATTTAAAATTGTATCAAAACAACGTCACGGGAAAAATTATTAAATGTGGATTCAATACATTAAATCAAATTCATTTATTAATATAGATAAACCTATTTGACATAATTAGCTTGCCACACTGTTTTTTAATGTTAAATTTAACGCCAACTTATTTAGACAAAGATTTATTTTGATAATATTTTCTTCAACCTTTTTATTATAATTAATTTATAGTAAAATTTTATTGAATCTAAATCTTTCCTTTAAAATCAAATATTCTCTGCGAAATTGCAATATTCACAGAAAGTCAAACATAATTTAGTATATAAACGAATTATGGTAATGGAAGTTTGTGATTTATACACTTCAAATTTAGGCATTGCCTATTTTCATTAAATTTGCAGTTTTTTCTCGTCAAATGGAAGATTACATTACATCGAGTAGGAGGAATTATTAGTATTTTCTTATTTTCTATAAAATGGTTTGATTCTATAGTATGTATTATACTTTAATTACACAATTATTTCAATATGAAATACTTTAATATTACGGAAGTATCTGTTTCTCTCGGAAATGACTCTTTCTTTGGTTATATACGGTAAACACTTATTATTTATTTCCATATCTATTAAGTATTGTTATTCCTAGCCTTACAAAACATATTCACAGGTGCCAGTCTTCTTAACACGATAACATTAATAAAATCAATAGTCAACAAACCTTCACTAAAAATTTCATTTTAAAAACAACAAAATTTTTATAGATTCTTTGTAAATCTTAAAACTCAGTTAGTAATCAGTATAATTCTCCTGACCAATTTAGTTATTTTTCTTCCAATAATTGCACGATATTGTAACTAAATCTGAATGGTTTTCCGTAGTTTGTACTCTGACCAAATTGGTTCAATACTTTTTATTTTAATTAATCGCTTTATGTACAATGCTTAAAATACATATGCATGAGTGAGACTATTGCTATGTGAGAGACTATTAGATAATTAATAAATTCAAATTTCATTTAAAATATGAAAAAAATAATACTAAAATTATTTTATTCAAATTGAGGGGAGGAAAGTAAAATCTCACTCATTAAAACAAAAGAATAAAAAGGAAAAGAAAGAAACAAGAGTAAGTAAGAAAAAAGAATCGTAAATATTTTGAGATCCAGTTGAGGTCAGTTAATATTATCCGACTATAGCGATCTTAACAGCATGGTCCAGCGCACGCTGGTGAAAGGAGGCAGACTAATGAACATAGGCACTAGAGATGACATTCTCCAAGTCCACCACCTACCATCTTATGCCTATAAGCGCCACAATCCTATGGACTCGTCCCTCCACAAACATCACCAAAGTACTGCGGTAACAACCGGTAAGTAGAAAGAATAGAGTGCTACTTGTCTCTATCCTGATATACATTTCTTACTTCCTCCACATTCATGCATCACATACACACAACAGTTTTTGAAACTTAACATTAACATTTAAACTGGGAAACATGCCCCTGTCAAGTTCTTCTAGCCCTTGTTCCTAGTTCCTTGAACCACTCTGCTAAGCAAATTTGCACCATAGATTTATTTTACTATTTCTTCATCTGCCATTCGCTCGACGTGTCCGAACCATCTCAAACATACAATTTCCATTCTATTTATGATTGTTACTTTTAACTGATATTCTTCTCTAATATTTTCACTCAAGGTCTTATATATGTGTGTTCTCAATGTCAGGTTCTGGGAAATGTGTTTCGATGTTGTTAATTTAATTGAATTATTCCATGAAATTCAATAAGTCATGTGTGCTGAGAAAACCGGCACCTTTGTTAAAATGAATAAAAACTACCAATATCAATCAGTATAAAAACATTCCACAGCGTTTCTTACTCACTCCCTGTCCTGAACAGTTCAATATAGTATTACAAAATAATTTCAATGAATGCTATGCATTTAGCTACACGTGCATATAATATATTTAATTGACATAAAATATACATCAATAATTAAAATATTAAAAATCTACAATAATACAACGATAATATCACCAAATCTTTTACATTCTTATTACGTATTAAGAGCGTATTTTTCTTTAACACAACACCATTAAATGGATAACAAATCAAAAGTATGTGATATCTACTAAAAAGTTATAGAGGGTAAAAAATATTTAAAACAAAAAAATATCACTTTCGATTCGAAATTTTAATAATGTTACTATGTAAAAAAATAAATACTAAGAGTAAAGTTTTTGCACTTTAAATTTAATTGTAAATTATTTCATAATTTCGCAGAGCAAAGCAAGTATTTTTTTGTTTTATAACGTAAAATGTTCCATATAGGTTTTTTTATCTTATACTACACATGTGACCCCGTGACACCACCACCCACCTGGGTCTGTAACATTCAGTGAAATTGTACATGTAAATGCTGTGTAGCAGTCAGAGGAGAGATTTAAAACATTTAATTCTAATCATGAAACATGGATAAATCCAATTCACGTGGTTTAAAATACTGAACGGTGGACTCCAGGGTGATACAAGATCTACCACTGTTTTCCAGTTCAGAGTGAACATACATTTTAAAAATAATTTTTTACTGTTTTAATTTTTAAAATAGTTTTTATACATATATATTTTTAAAATTTTAATAAAAAATGCATGTTTTAATTATTTTTTTTTACTCCTGCGGAATTTGAACTCGCGACCTCCAGCATTGCTCTAATACTTTAGTCAAGTGTCTTAACCATGAGGCCGACAGGTTTGTGGACAATGGAATTACGGTGTGTTATGCATTATGCAGCAAGAAGAGAATTAGTGGTTAAAACAATAATATGAAAAAATCTAAATCCTTAAGTGCTCCTATAGATACATTAATGAAATTTGACATGAATAAATATTATTGAGTAATTTATGTTTAATATCGGCTTAGTATTTTTGCATTAAAGTTAAATTTAAAGCACAAATACTGTCTGTTGTTTATCCTAAATGATATATTGCGCGTTAGGACAATTTTTCAAATATTCTCATCATTGTCATTTTTTAAATTTTCAATGAACACTGAAGTTTGGATACATATATTTTATATTTTTAACTTCAAAAAATACTTAATCTCTAAATTATTCGACGATACACACATTTAGAAATCGAATACATAAAAGGTAGCTACTAGCTGTCTTAAAAGAGATCATAAACATATACAGTGTAAGATTAAAAGAAATTCAAAACAATATATTAGGAATGGTATTTTCAGTCACAGAATCATTTAGTGTCGAATAAACAAATTATCATACAGGTAATGGAGGACTATTCTTATATCGATAGCATCTGAAGAGCTCACTCACAGTAATCCCGATTATTTTAAACTAATCTAAGAAATGAATGTACTAGTAAGTGAGCCATAAACTGTGCTGTTATTGCTCATACTTAGGAGCCGGTAACGTTTCCATACTGCTTGATTACTTAATCTCCAAAAGATTAAGCAATCAAGTTATAATAATTCTTCAGTTCTGAATAAAGAACATTTATCGAGAAGGCTTAAGCTTCTCCATAGAATAATTCAACAAATCCCCAATAAGTAAATTCGAGATTCTTTCAGAGAATAACGCAAGTCCTCGAAATCTTTTGACGAAGGGTTCTCTTATCGCTTTCATTTGTATTATTTGTCTTTTCTATTCGCTTCTTACCGATGAGGTTGTTAGGATCGCTCAAGCTATCCCAGATATACTCCTCAGTGAGAACTCTGTGTATTACAACTCTGTAGATACCGATTATAGAACTCTTTGAATTTTGCCCTATCGCATCGCAAAGCATTTTAGAACTGATGCCGTAATTGTTAAGCTTCTCCCTTGTCTTCACTTCGAGAGGGTTGAGGAATGTCAGATCGTTAGTCGACGTCGGAAGCATAATGAATCTGCCTTGCTCCACGGGAGAACCATCAGGACATTTTAGATTTTCAGCTGGTTTGGAAGATGGCAACATTTGAACATCGAAAGATTGACCTTTGCTACTGTTCGCGAGTTTCTTTTTAATTTTCGGATCTATTTGTTCCACACTAGGTTCTTTTCCTTCTGAAATTGTCACAATAGCATTAGCATTTTGATTGTTATTATTAACAGCATTCATTCTTTGTCTGTTGTTGAAATTCTTCAATGCTCCATCTGTCATTGTGGTTGAGCATTTCCTAAAATTGTTCCTAGCGGCTAACTGTTCATCGGTTATCTTGTTATTGGGTGAAAGTGGAGTGGATCCCCTACGGAATTTGGTGGCCAACAACATGAGGGAATTCTTCCTGCGCCTGTTAAAATTTGGAGCCGGTGGAGGTGGAGTTTTAAACCAGTCACTATCTAATATTTCATCAATGGTGAGCCTCTGCCTTGGAGCTTGCACTAAAGTATGTTCTGTAAAATAAATATAATCATCTATATGAGCTATGACCCTTAACATATTGAAAATTCTGGTTAATATTATCAATTAAAAATACCACACAGCAATAAAAACCACAAGAGATATAATAAAATTTTGATAATGATTCATACTTTAAAAAATACTAAAGGGAAATCACATCATTGTCATGTGCATAACACAACATTATAACAGGATGCATGTAACCTTGAAATGTTCTGATATATATATA
>JAPMAF010000423.1:0-14803 GCA_026537445.1 Silvatares holzenthali | reverse complement strand
GTATGCGGTTTACGGTAGGTACTTGTAATCGATTACTATTTACAATCAGTAATTCAGTTACTTTTATCTATCACTGATGTGTATTCTAACACACAAAAAATAAAATGTGACATTTTGTTTATTAATGTGCCAGACTGCATTGGACCATCCTTCTTAGGGCCGAATCTGTTTGTATAAGTCAGTAAAAAGGGCTTGTTTAAGTATTAGATGAGAGTACCGTACCGTAGACAGGGTGTGTTTGCGTTGATTGTCATTATCTTACTAGTAGGGAGTAGGGGCAGAGCTGGAGACCACACCATCTTGAAACGATGTCTGTCATTTCAATTGATGTTTTTGTGTTATTTGTAAAACTCTGACCTTTTTATTAGTCGAACATATTGATAACCGGGTTTTCTCAATAATTTGGGGTCTAATGATAAGAAATGTTCAGAAAATACTGGATCATGGAAAACCTAGATGCCCTAGTTTTACTACCCTCAGATGCTTATTCACTCGTTCGGTAATTCAGTTATAGACGCCTTTCGATTTAAAGAGGTCCTTGTCTTTAGTCGATCTTAACATATCTTTAATTCCTGTCACCGTCCCGAAAACAGTTTATATCCCATGTTTTCTTAGATTCTGTCTGTCACATTCGGCACATAAAGCATATGCGCGATGCTTATTGTGTCGTCCCTCGCTTTAAATTCACAACAAATCGTTTTCGCGGCGGTAACAAAAATTGAGGATCTGTTGGTGTCGACTAAATTGCAAGGATCCACTTGAATCGGAAGGGGCTTTATTGGTGCAACTTAAACGAGATTAAAATTTACACAGAACGTCACATTACCGTTAAAACTGAGCTGTTCATAGTCAGCAGACATGATTAAATTGTGTTTTTTAAAACAAGTTCCAAGTAATAGTCGCTACAGAATTACTCGACAAAAACTAAAATGACATTTGACCGTCTGGAAAAGTAACCGATAATGTAGATTCCTACTTGCTTCAATTAATCCTCAAAGCTTATCTATGTTTACTTGAGTATTGCCAAATTATAAAACCATAACAATTTTCTTTTCAAAATGTATAAAATTAAACATTACCTCTGATTTACATTCTAAAAAATTAACAAATGGTAATAAATTTTTTGAAAATTATAATTAATTTACTAAAAATATAACTTTTTGCTAGGGCAGTTATGATTTGTCTGCGGTGTATAGATTTCATTAAATGTTATATTATTTGAGACATTTATTTTTAGTTTTAACAGTACATGTCTCATTAAGTATCAGTATAATCCAACGTTAAAGTAAATTCATCTAAAATATATCTATATATTTCTAATCGAAAAAGATGCTTACTAACGCGTCATTGGAGGTAAGAACTATTAAAATTACAGAGTAGACTACATAAAAGCATAGTGAACGTGCGTTTATCAAATAAAAAAATGTCATGAATGTTCAATGGCAAATAGTTTTGTCTGAGACGTCTCCAACATGTCTGACGGTGGATAGCAATATTTATCGTCTTTATTTTCCCATATTTCGGTTGCGCATAGTTAGAAAGCGTTGGAAATCGATTTAAAATATTGTATTTATGTTGGAAAACGACTCGGGTGAGTTCTATCTAAAACAACTAACAAAAAAGGTCGTCTCAAGTTTCCGATTCATTGTTAATGTTATGCTTACATGGCTCAGATAATTAATGGATTTATTTATCGATCTCCTTTAATAAAGATGTTAATCGCTCATGCAAAAGTTTTTCTTTATCGTTAAGAATACTCGATAATTGTGATCACGTTTGTGCAAAGCTATACTAACTTATTATTATAATGTTGTCATTGACAGATCAATAAGGGAGACCGTGCACTCGGAACGAGTTTCGCTTGGGCCGTGCGACGTTTTTTTTCTCGCTTTCGTCGTGTCGAAATATTCTAGAGCCACTTTACCGACTGAAGAAGCGGATATAAAATTAGAACGAGACATTTTCCCGTTCTTATGCCATTATCGACTCGACAAAGATGAACATCACGGTCGCATACGAAATCGAGAATGGCGGAAAATTAGATACAACGACCTCAAAAAGTTTAACGGTATTGCCGTATCACCTTCGGAATGTTTTCTGACTGGAAGCTGACGAGCAATTCATCCGTGGCATGACCGGGGGAGACCACAAGAAGAGACAGCGACAGTGATCATCCATCAGCCCGCGGTCGGGCGTCAGCGACAGCAACATGGAGAGCATGGAGCAACTGGTGCAGTGTCCCGTGTGCACCCTCTACCTGCACGAGGGCATGTCCCTGAGCACCCATCTGGACACCCACCCCAAGGACCAGGTGATCCAGGCCCTGTGCAGCCTGGCGCGCGCCGGCAAGTCCTGGCAGGGCAGCCGCTGCAGCACGCCGTACGACCAGTCCAGCGTGCCCTCCGAGCGCTCCTACCGCAGCCGCTCGCGCACCCCCGCCCGCCGCTACCCCTACCGCCCGTTGCGGCCCTCGCGCCCCTCCTCCAAGTGCCCGGACTCGCAGGACTCGGCCGCCTCGCTGCGTGTGCTCGCCACGCCGCTCGCCCACCAGCCCCAGGGCCACCAGGACCACCAGGACCACCCGGCGGCGCAGGGGCCCGCCATCCTCTCCGAGCCCGTCTACTTCGTGCCGCAGAACGGAATGCAAAGGGAGTTCTCTCCCAGGAGCACCCCCGGAACCCCCAGGCACAGCGCCGAGTTCCTCTTCGGGAAGCAAGTGTCCGACGGCGATCCACCGGCTCTCACCGCGTTCGTGCAGCCCAAGACCAATTCCGCTTCCTCCTGCATGTTCGGCTCCAAGTCGGGATGCTCCGAGGAGGGCGAGGGGCGCAAGGAAGAGGGCCCCTCGAAGGGTGGAGGGGGAGGGGGAGGGGGAGGCGGGGTGCAGTACATGAACACCACCAGCAAGCCGGTGCACTTTGTGCTTCCCGTGACGCAGTCCTTCGTGCAGAGCGCCCACAAGAACATCATGATCTCGGCTTCCTTGCCGGCGGTGACGCAGGCTCACAATAAAAACATTCTCCGCCCCATATTCCCCGGACAGTTCGCCGCTGGCTCCGCCGCCGCCAATACCGCCATTATTCATTCGCAGCCCGCTCAGTTAGTGTATAAAGATATGATCCAGGATGTGGGCGGCAACAAGTTTATTTCTACGGTCCCGGGCGGCCCGGTGGTCAGGCAGGAAGACTCCTCGTTGCAGAATTCCATTATTTATCAAAACTTGGTTGTGTTCAATCCTTACTCCGACCCGCTGTATTCTCAGCAGCACCACCCCGGTCACCCCGGCCACAGTGCGACGAGAGCTTTTTCCAATCCCCCCGGCCTGCAGCTGCAGAGTGCCTCCGATGCTTCTCCCGATATGGGAGAAATGCAGCGCAGTGAATCGCAACTCCAAAGTCAGGATATGCATATGCAGTCTTCCGAAATAGATGTTTCAGATTCTTTAGATGAATTACCTGATAAAAATGACGACAGCGATACTTCCAAACGAGCGCATATTGATACGGAAATAATGGAAGACGCTCAAATCATACTGGATCAAGGGGACAACACTAACGACAATTCCTCCAAATCTGATCGGGTGAAAATAATCAGCAACGTTAAAGTGGAGCTACCTATACAGCACATACCGGACATAATCGATCTTACTGCGGGAGGTGACAATCATCAAAGAAAAAGTGTCCCCGAGATCGCAGAACCTAATCTCAGCGAAGATGAAGCTCTTTTGCCCGATTTTGTGGATGCGGAGTTGTGCCATTCTTATTCCCAGAATAGGTTCTGCGGAAATTACGCCGGCTGTATGGAGCCACACCATTCCATGGAAGGTGTCAGTGCGGTGTCCGATCAACCCGGCGCGATCGTTAACACCTTCTCGGTTATTAAAAATATTGGTAATCCAAATTTGTATAAAGATAATCCGTCGCAATTAGAGGAAAGCAAATTGAGCGATGAAGACTGCATATTACCAGATCTCACCTGTAATGAGAAGCAGTCCATTTCTCCTTGTAGCGATTTAACCAACGATTCCAATCAAGGAATATATGACAGGCTGTGCACTTCCGAACCTATACCAGTCTCCGTTTCGCAAAGTAGGTTTCCGATCGCAGCGACGATGTCCAGAGTTACCGCTAGAAAAAATCTCTTTATCAAAAAGACAAAGAAGTTGTCTATTAAACCTGCCAAATTTAATAATTCTCTAGATAAACCTTCTTCGTCTAAGCATTTTTCTACTGATATGTCAAAAAGTATGGATACAGAAGACGGGACGTCTCAGAATTCAAAAAAGTCTTCCGAATCGATACCGGAGCACATGAGACGTCTGGATGTTTTCTTTAAAGAATTCGACAAGCAATCGATAACGGCTCGGGACGGGGACAGTGGCAAATGTGTCTCACCGACCACCTGCAGATCGTTAGACGTGTCTATCGACGATTCGAGAAGCTGCGATGTAGATATTAAGGAACAATCTATGGACATAGAAGCTGACTGTACGGTACGGACGTATAATAACGATTTTAGAAATTGTATTCCGGAAAATGGTGATCCTAAAACCGAGAATGTGCACTGTATGGAAGGTGTCCAGAGGTTAATGGATAATTTGTCCCAGAAGAATTTTACCGAATTGGAGACAGTGAGACCCGTCAACGTGATAGCGTTCGGTAGTATCCTCAACGCCGGGTCATCCGAGAGTAATGCCGATAACATGGAATACTCCAGTACCACAAAAGGCAAACAGGAGTTAGACAATATAATAAGAGAGAGTTATATGAATGAGAATGTGTACACAGAATATTTTTCTTCGCACAAAGGGTCGTATAGCGGAGAAGCCAGCGACGAGCAGAAGTTGGAAGTGTGCGTCATCGAAGAGGACGTGGAGAAGAAGGAGGTGTATTCTGTGTGGGATGCGCCGCAGAAGGAGGAATATGCGTTCAGCACGTTCGCAGAGTGCAACTACGGCCAGGGCATGTACCAGAAGCTGGAGGACGAGAGGCACCGGCAAGAGGAGAAGTGCTCGGAAGAGCACACAAAGTATGCGGAGCTCACCTGCCCGCGGAACAGTTACTCGGGGCCGGGAGGAGCCGGCGAAGCGGACGCCCTGAACATCCGCGCTGACGAGAGGATGCCCCCGCGGGGAGAGCTCTCCGAGCAAGACAGCAGCGGCGACACGCCTTGGCCAGGGGTAATTTATACGCATTTCTTCTATTGTAGCGCTTACGACGCTTTCATTTTATTTTGCGTATGCTTTAAATATGCACTGTTAAAATGAGCGGTAACTTTTATTCTCATTCGAGCTTAAGTACATAAGTAGAGTATATTTATACAAGTATTTTGATATGTTTGCACCATTGGCATAAAGTCGAAGTGATGGAAATGCATTTCTTCGATATGTATGATGTCTTAAATGATTAAGTCTGCATATTTTGAATATTCTCGGAAGTCGTAATCTGATTTTTTTATGAGTGCTATTGGACAGATTCATATAATTTATTATTTAATGAGAAACTCCCCTGAAGGGATCCTTTATCAATTAGCGTAAACTGCTTCTGGTAGGACGAGATGATATGGGCGGGCTATCGGCGAGATATCGCTAGGATGAAATACCTGAAATGGACGGGCGGTCCCTCTGTCGGTCTGAGCGGTCCGGCAGACGGCTAGAAGTGTTGCCACGGAGAGGAATGGAAGGATCGACAACAGTCGATGATTATTTCTGGTAGATTCCTTTTATTGTAAATATGGTTATGGACGCAAAATGGTTCGTTCCATTCCACTGATTCCGTCGGATGATCGGTTTATAGATGTACTGCGATGTGGTGGGGGGCTCCACCTCCTACGATCTGCTGGCGAGGGAGACCTGGCCCTCGGACGGATCGGACATGGAAATGCCGGTCAGCCCTGCCAAGGATGCATAGTTAGTATTCCGATTACATTTATTTACTTCACATACGCTCTAGCAATATCACTGATCAAATAATGGAACTTACATAACTAATTCCAAATATTATTCATTTTGCCCTTAACCATATGTACTAATATTTATTGTTTCCAGTGCCTGTGACAGAAAATCATTAGAAAAAATTATTTAAACTAATTACAAAAAGTAGTTCCATACTCAATACAAAAATAATATATGGATGGAATCTCTTATTATCCATCATTCAACGTTTTTACAGTTAACATAGGCAATGATATAATCATGTCATAGTATCGGCTGGCAAAAAAAAATGAAATACATGTGTAAGGGAATTCTCCCTCTAAATTTTTAGAACTGAAAAGAGACAGTGACATAATATTAGGTGTAGTAAAAAGAAATCCATTATTTTTCCAATAGATGGCTTTAGTTATCTGTATCTCGCGTTGTATAAGTCCGATCGGGTTCCACTAGATAGTGTTCAAAAGATGAGATTTTGTACTAGTTCTGACAGTTTTGTAATTAGCAGACTCAGTTTTGTTTGAGCGCACGTCAAAGATGGACACTAGCAAAGAGAAAATATGCTGTATTTTATAGTTTTTCTTCGATAAAGGTGAAAACGCAAGCCAGGCTGCTGAAAATGTGAATAGTGTTTATGGTCCTGATATTGTAACAGCTAATTACGCGCAATTTTGGTTTCATCGATTACATTCCGGTTATTCCGATGTCAAAATGCACCACGCATTGGAAGGCCAATTATCGAAAATGTCGATAAAATCATTGACATTATCAAGTCCGACCGTCGTGTAAGCACTGTTTCGATTGTCCAAGAGCTAAAGATTGTACAAAAAACCGTTTGGAACCATTTGAATAAGGCTGGATATAAAAAGAAGCTCGATGTATGGGTGCCACACGAGTTAACGCAAAAAAACCTCATGGACCGAATTTCCATCTGCGAATCGCAACAAAATCGCCCCATTTTTGAAGTGGTTGGTGACTGGTGATGAAAAGTGGATTATTTACGACAACGTCAAGTGAAAACGGTCGTGGTCGAATCGTGGTGAGCCGGCACAAACGGTGGCCAAGCCAGGATTGACAACCAGGATGGTTTCTACTATGAGCTGCTCCCCTACGGCAAAACTCTCAACTCAGAACTGTACTGTCATCAATTGGACCGTCTGAAGTGGCCAGTTTTGGCCAATAGGAGAGGAATTGTGTTCCATCAGGACGCCAGGCCACACACATCGATAGTGACTCGCCAGAAGCTCCGGGAGCTCGGTTGGAAGGTTCTTATGCATTCACCTTATAGTCCGGACCTGGCACCGAGTGATTGCCATCTGTTCCTGTGCATGGCGAACAATTTTGCTGGTGGAAAATTCGCTTCAAGAGAGGCTTGTGAAAATCGACTGTCTCAATTTTTTGCCAATAGGGATGAGGGCTTCTATGAGAGAGGTATAATGATATTTCCTTCAAAATGGCAACAAGTTATGTAACCTAAATCGGATCATTCTAACCATGGTAATTAAAGCCTTCAATTTCATGCAAGAATAATGGATTTCTTTTTACTACACCTGATACGATAAAAATAACAGCTCATATGTAGAACTGGGGAATAGGAAGAATGATAGATCACAGGTGGCCATTTTGAGGATGCGCATTTGGACAGTGTGATATGACAGGCAAGAAATGTTACACTTAATTAAATTGATTCATTATGATTTTGCAGCAACGAAGCGGAGGACATACCTATCGTTGTGGGAGTGAAGCCGCCCGATAGGAATTACCGGTGCGCCACGTGCGGCGCCGGCTTCGACTGCCCCAAGGAGAGGCGGGTCCACCGGAGCAAGGAGCACCCTCCCCTGGCCCCCGGTGTTGCGGGGCCGCACAAGAAGATCGTCCGAAGGCGTCGCACTCCTCTACTCAAGACCAATATCAAAATTAAAAATGAGAAATTCGTCAAGACTGAACCTACCTCCACCGGCACCAAGGTGGAGGAATCCACCGTGGATGGGGACAGGGGGCTGCTGCCGGTCAAGATGGGAGAAGAGGAGATCGAAGACAAGAAACCTCAAATGGATCTGGTCAAGGAGGAGGGCAAGAGAAAAAAGAAGGACTACTTGTGCGGAACTTGCAAATTAGAGTTCACTACGGAGCCGGCTTTCAATTTCCACCTCAAAACGCATCCTCTGGAGTGCCTCACTTGCGGGAAGTACTTCCATAAGAGAGCCAATCTTCAGCTGCATGTGAAGAGGCATTTAGGAATAAAAAATTACAGGTAACGCTTCAACATTTTTCTTTTCATCTTTTTTGTCCGACTGACCTAACTTTTTGACCTGATTTATAAACAGATTTATCTCAAATTCTGTACATCGCTTTTAAAATAGCTCAATATTTATTGTATACAGTGGACCCCTGTGATCCGACAAACGTTTAGTAGCGTCGGACCGATGGATTAGTCCGACTGTAGAGATTACCACTAACTGTAACTGTAATCTTATAATATGGCACTTGTAATTTGGCGAATAGTGAGAATGGCAGTTTGCGATGTACTCAGCGTGTTGGATTATGGGTGTCCATTATGTATATTTTCTATTTATTAATTCACTCAGGTGGGATTTTGAATTATTTTTAAATCTAAAAAGAAATTAATGATATAAAATGTCTGAGTGCGTGTTTGGCATTCACATTGAATTAATTTGTTGGTATTTTTTTCTGTTATTATAGTGATGAAATTATTATAGTGAATGAATTGATAATGAATGATGAGTGATGAGTGTGACGTGATATGTTGCAGATGTGATATATGCGAGAAGCGTTTCGTAACGAAGCAGAAGTTAGTAGAGCACTACAACGTCCACACGGGCATCACCCCCATCAAGTGCAACTTGTGCGAGGAGACTTTCCGGCGGCACTCCAACATGGTGCAGCACCGGAATCGCCACCACTTCCACATAAAGAAGAGGTTGCGGGACTACGTGTGCCACTGCGGGGAAGTGTTCCACTCCAAGAAGAAGCTGGCCTGGCACAAGGAGGTGCACGACGAGCGGCCCAAGGCCTGCCTGCACTGCAGCGAGAAGTTCGTCCACGTTGCGTCGCTCACCCGGCACATGAGGAGGGCGCACAACGGCTACTACATCCCCGACGCGGCGCGCCAGCGGGAGAATGTCACGTGCCCCATCTGCGAGCACGTTTACCTCAAGTCTTCCATAGACATGCACCTGCGCACGCATACCGGCAGCAAGCCTTACGCGTGTGTCATATGCAATAAGAGTTTTACGACCAAGTGGAATCTGAAACTTCACCGCTGGACGCACGCCAACAGGTCCAGCAAACCGTTCAAGTGTTCCCTCTGCAAGGGGGCGTTCGTCCGCCACACGGACTACGTGTCGCACATGAACTCTCACAAGTCCGTTCGGCCGTACACGTGCAACTACTGCGGCTGCCAGTTCATTCGCAAGTACAATTGCCAGAGGCACGTCAAGGAGCACGAGAACGACAAGAAGTTTGTGTGCCAGGTGCCCGACTGCGGGAAAACCTTCCACCGGAGCTACTACCTCTCGGAGCACATGAGCGTGCACTCGGGGGAGCGGCCCTTCTCCTGCAACATCTGCGGCAAGACCTCCAGCACCAAGTCCAACCACAACAAGCACATCAAGATCCACCACGCGCGGGAGCCCGTCACCACGGAGGCCTGAACACGGAGGCCCGCATACTCTCCGACCCGGTCTGCTCGCGGACCGTCGGACGAGCGCGATCGGCTGAGCCCGGAGGGCCAAATATTTAGGTGTCAAAATAATTTTGTTTTAATTTATTAAAAATAGATTGGAGAAATTGTCTAAATGAACAATGAAATTGTCATGTATAGCGATGCCACGATTACTAACTATCATATGTGATGCGAGCCGAGCATTTCTCACGATGAGAGATGTCCAGTCCGCTAATATTATTTTTTCTTTTGTTAATATTTGAGAAACGTTCCGCGATGTCGTACAGTGTTCATGGATGGAAAGGATATTTATTGTTTTCCGGTGATAGATTTATTGTTTCCGAGTCACATTTGAAGCGTATACTGTGTATATATTATATTGATGTATTACATTAGGAATACACGGTACTACTGATGTATTATTCTACCGTCAGGGGCCGTCATGCGGTGCGACGGTCAGTATGAGTGTGGCGCGCGCGGGGGCACCGGGAGAACTGGAACAGACTGTAACAGAGAGTTACAGTAGTGACGCCGGGCGATGCTGGGTGCCACATGTAGACGCCATAATGTGTTCTTTATCCGTATCTTTCTTTTATACAATACTATGTGGAGCCAATTGTGAGTGTGAAGTGTATCATATGGGAATATAAGAGAGTCGCTTATTATAAATGAATCGATTAATGTAATCCGTTACTATGTATTGCACAATGCTGGTAGGATATTTTGTATTTTAACTATTCTTATTATCGTGTAAATTTTCACAGCAGACCTTCGTAACTAGCATAAACCGTAATGCATTTATAAGCTACCATTTTCATCATCATGTCATATTGTAATTATATCATTTATTTTCATTATTATTATTAACACGGATAACTTATAAAGTGTTGATTTTGTGAGAAAATTACCTCAAGGGCGCTGTATGTTTTTTCTGTTCAGAGAACAATATTTTTTTACAATGATGTGTTTTAAGTCAGTCTCTAAAAATCATTACCGACAGATTGTTTCGCATAGGAGAGCATCAATCTGTACTGATTTCGGTTCATCCTACGGTCATTTTTTAGCTCCATTATCATTTCTATGGCCGTTGATGAAGCTGATCTGAAAGTGTGTTGCCAATCATTTATTGCATCGGAAAACTCTGAGATGTTTTTTACGAAAATATCAACCACTATTGCTATCCGAAATTATTTAAAGTAATTTTTCCAAAATAAAAAGTGCCAAACTTTTATCAGGATGTTTTAAGTTAATTCAAAATGTTTACTTATTTTTTTGTGAACTTGGATTGCTAATTAAGAGTAATATCCTTGATAAAAATACATATTCTTAACATGTGTCGCGGGTAATATATTGATACATATTCAGCATATGCATTGTAGAATCTTGCAGTGTGACAAATCACATGTGCCATACCACGCCACAGGGCTGCGACTATATTACATTGTCATCTCACACAAGATGCTTACTGGCTCTGCAATGAATGTGTTTAACTCACACCAGACTCCCAGCTCAGGACACATCTGTTTAGTTTAGTTACACCCAAATCAAAGCCACTAAATATCACACTATTGATACGAATCCTTCCGGTTTGATTCTTTCATTATTAGTTTGCACATTATCTTTGTTGTATCAATTCAATACTGTTACAACAGACAACTGCGAATACTCAATAGTAGTCATCCTCTTCAATCTCCTTATAATGCTACATGCACATGTGTCTACCTGATGAGTGTTGTGTTAAGTTAGGCACACATGTCAACTTGATAGCTACTAGCCAAAAAAATCAATCTCGATTCATTTGATGAACAACATTTGTTTGTGCACATCACATACCTTGGACTATTTTGTCCATCCGTATGTGTAGATATACCTAGTTTTGTACTGAACGTGAGACTATTGTCATGGGCATCATGTCTGAACTGTCACTTTGACAGGAAATAATATGTGGGTGTTCATTGGAAGTGTAAAAGAAAAAACTTGCCTTTTACCTGTTGTTCCACTTCATACCCGTATTGCATCTGGAAACGAATCGAGTTTCCTTGTCAATATGCACGTCAGTTGAAATTAAATAACTCGTTACCCAAACGAGAGAGCAGCCCGGAAGGAGCTTTCAACTTCATGGCCTTGCACTTTTAGTGCTAAAGGGAGCAAACGATAAGGGTATCGAGAAGATACTCTTACGGACTGCGAAATAATCATCAGAGAAAGGGTGACCTTTACTTAAAAAATATTCTATTTACCTTTTTAAGTAGGTAGAACCTGTGAGTTGTGTTCACAACTGAGTAAATCGACAAAGGCCGGATAAGTGCACATACTTGCGCGTGCCTCCATCGAACTAAATAGTTTAATTGTATTAAAATCATAATGTGCACACAATATGACTAAATTGTTCAGTTGATGTAACAATCGCATGTACGTGCCTAGCTTAACTCTGTGTGGTAGATTTACTAGGGAATAATAACATAGTAAATACCCATATGCCTTCTGCACTTCAATAAACAATTAGTGTGTGATAACATATCCAATTTAAGAAAATTCATGACATCGCTACCACCCCGATGTTACTTTGTTTAAACATATTTAAAGCACTGCAATTTACACCAATTATTCCTCTATGATGAATCCACAGGAACAATAATTGGGACCCCGATACCTTGACAAGGTGCATTCAGAACATCCTTGTCTTCTTTTTCTTTGTCTTATCTCATCTAATTGGGGTTGGCTCTCCATCCTCTTGTAATTGTTCCAAATTCACAAAACACGGAATAAACAATAATTTAAGGAATGTGAAAGTCTCGTATAACACACTCGATGCTGAGAACGCATTTAGCCTGTTCTTAGATATTTCGCCGAGTGCTGAAAACGCACCTAGCATGTTCTTAGATATTTCAGTGTGTGCTGAAAATGCGCTTAGCGCGCGTACACATTGTAAATGTCGTGTGTAATGGTTAAATTAATCTGGATTGCTACCTAGACATGTATCAGGACTTCAGCATGACAAAAGAGACAATCCCTCAAATTTTCAGCGTTGAATTGGTTAGTCATTGTTTCATATTTGAGGATTTTGTGAGGATCTTATAAAAGTACAGTTTCAGATTCACTTGGGACTTGCTAACTTGTAGAGCAATGTGTATATTAGATCTGCCGACCTCTTGCTGCTTTTTCTAAAAAGGTTTTCAGTAACTATCAATCTCTAAATTATCCGAACTACCCCTAACAGAGATGTCTTGATAGTTTATTTTAACATTCTTTAACTGTTCCCATGTGGTGTTTTTCAATGCAATCTTAAATTTAATTTTCAAATTACATCTTTATCATAATATCGTACTGAATGAATATATGCATTTTGACTAATATTTTACATTTCATGTGCCTCAGTCAAGAAATTGTTACTTAATATCTAACATCATTATGTCTGTCTAGATAAATACAGCTCGAAGGTTATTCATAAATTCAATTTGCTCTCTGGACTTGGCTTACAGATGTCAGCGGACATTGATACGAAATATATGGTATCGTGGAGGCGCATGGTTTAAATATTGATTTATAATTAAACATTTATAGAATATGTTGCAGAAAGGATCAAAGCTTTAATATCAAGCGACATTTGCTTTTCAGAAGTAACAATTTTAGTGTACATCTTCACATAGTATAGGTTAAATCTCAGCGTCCAGTGCTTAAAAGTGTTTATTTGCTGCATTATTTTAACTATAAAAACTAGTTGAGCCCTGCATTATTTTAACAAATTTTTTCAATATTTTTTTATGTTATATTTCAAACTTTATTTTTATTTTTGATCGCAACGATTTGCCAACACACCAAATAAATGATTTGAAATTGCACTTATCCAGTCCAGGGCTCAAAGAGATAGCGCTAGAAGAACCAACAGCGAAAGAATGTATAATTGTGTTGCTTTATGTCTGTATTGATCAGAGATTGGTTCTCCTAGAGCTAATGAAGCGTTAGCGAGATCGAGAAGTAGATCTATGTCAAAGGTTTTACGGGTTTGCAATATCAATATAAGAGTTTGAAGTGAAGTTCTTAGTACTTTTCAATAGATAATATTTTATATATTTATTTATCTTTTAATACTAAATGAACTAAAAACTGTTCGAGGTGCATCCTTTAAAAGTGTATGCATACGATTTTATTTGATATAAATTTTATTATCACAAAATTTTTGATGGAGCATAACTTATCCTCTTTTGAAAATTTTTTGTATGTGATCTGTATGCAACAAATTTAACCGTTACCATGGGAATCTTTTTGGCACAATCTAATCTTTAATCACAATGTACACTTGTCACTCATATTTATTTCTCGCGTCTCAGTCAAGAAATCATTACAATACATTATGTTTTTAAATATTGAATGAATAAATAGCAAAACAGATCTATATTGCAAATATAAGTGGTAAAGCAGCAGTGCAGGAAAGACGTAGAAAAACTTGGCAGGAACAATTTTCTAAACTTCTTAACAAAGTAATGTTATTTATTCAACATATAAAACCATTTCAAGCATCCGATACTCAGTCACAATATTATGAGCATATGTGAGATGTATAAATGAGAGAAGGCAATAAATGTAGTCAAGATAGATACAAGTGGCACACCACTATCTCTACCTACCCCATCAGAAAATGGCATATTGTCATGCATATATGTATGAATGTCTGTATGAAACAGTGTTATTCAATTATATCTCTGGAGATTGTGTATTATTTCAAAACTACACAATATTCAGAGGTTGCTTTGTACAGTTGGATAACAGCTAAGCGTCAATAGTAGCATTACAGATGCATATGCAGAAGATGATGTTGAAACTTTCAATATGTTGATCAAATTGATGAACTTACAAAAAGGATTAGCTTAAAATATTATGCAAAACTGATTTTTGATTACTTGAAAACTAATTACTTCAATTTGTCGGTCGAGTGGTTAAAGGAAGTTGACTAAAGAGTTGGAGGAACGCTGGAGGTCGCGGGTTCGAATCCCGCTGAGTGGGAAAAAATATGCATTCAAAAATGCATTTTTCTGTTCAGGTTTTAAATATATGTATAAAAATATATTCAAAAAATCAAAAACAGCGAAAAAAAAAATACATTTCAAAAACATGTATTCACTCTGGACTGGAAAAGAGTGGTAGATCTTGTATCGCCCTGGAGCAATACCACCGTTCAGTATTGTAAG
>JAPMAF010000422.1:0-14808 GCA_026537445.1 Silvatares holzenthali | reverse complement strand
TCGGCAGCTCATTGAGTAGTCGCAGAGCTCTCGCTACAGGCATCTGATTGGCTGCGTTGGTTCTGGCAAGAGGAATGCATTGTGCATGTTGAGTTCGGCTATTCTAAGTGAGTTAGGCTGTAATTCATTATCAATTCATAGTTATATCAGACCGAATAAAAAATTAAAATACAAAAGAAAATAATTAAAAAATAATAATATACCGATATTTTAAACTCCAGGAACATTGTGGCCCTGGTGGAAAATTCCCCGTGCAGATTCCTCACGTTGACAACAGGGCAGGAATGCACCTTCCTATTAGTTTTCGTCCTCAGGGTGCTCAGCATCGGTATCCTGCACAAGGTGTCATCGGGCTCTTTGAACCTCACCGTGCTGTCCGAGAGCGCGAGAGTCCCCAGAGCGTCTGTGACATCGGACAGGGTGTTCTTGTCGTCCAAGCAGAACGCCTCACACGAAACCTGAACAAACCAACAGAAGTTGCGATAGAGTTGACAACTATCATCTATTGACTGAAGATAAATAATATAAAAAGAAGAAAAATGCACTTAATGTTCATTGAATCATAAAAGGCACATAGCCGAATACAGTCGTTTATCGGTCTTGTGGTCGAGTGATTAGGACACTTGACTAATGCGCTGGAGGTCGCGGGCTTTATCTCGACACAATTAATGAAAAGCTTGCGCCATCCATCTTTAATGAAACATTTTAATGTGTTTACACACAAACATTATTTGCAGAGAACATCATAGTCTAAGCTTAAATCAAGATGCACAGTTAGAACCCGCACTGTGCAAGCGGGTTTCCTGCGGAACATCGGTTTCAATACCTTCGGAGTGAAAAAAAATAATAATTTGTGCATTTTTCGATTCAGATTTAAAAAATGTATATGTAAAAAAATATATTAAAAAAAAAACAAAAACGGCAAAGAATGCACTTAAAAAGATGTATATTCACTCTGAACTGGAAAAGGGTAGTAGATCTTGTACCGCCCTGAAGCAATACCACCATTCAGTATTGTACGTCACGTGAAACGGATTTATCCATGTTCCGTGACTAGTGCTAAGTAATAAGGGTTTCTTTCTCTCCTACACAGCATTTCCATGTGCAATTGTGCTGAATGTTACAGGCCCAGACGGACGGAGGTGTCGTGGTGCCTCGTGTGTAGTGTAACACATTAAAAAGCATAATGTTATTCACGATTGTTACTATTTAAAAATAATTCAATGTTTAATTTCTCTTTCTTTCTGAACTTCAAAAATAATATAATATAAATATATGTACGCGGTACACATTATGTGGAAAAAAGGAAAAAAAAAACAAAAACAATAAACAGATGCATCGACCACCGAGATTCAAGGGAGTATACAGAAAGCATTCTATATTAAAATATTGTTCTGAAGAATTGGAAAGTATCAGCATTTCTAAATGTACAGTGAGCGTACATTTTCTGTGTATTTTCTCTAGAAAAGATACACTTTTATCCTAATATGGGTTCCAAAACATCGATCCTTATTTAAGAATATTGAGTACAAATGACACAATAAACGTGTGGCCTTTTCATTCGGAAAACGGACAAACTTGTCTCTTTACGAAGCCAAAAATTTTGAATTATTTGTTATTTGATAATGTAGTTCAACCGTTTTGAGCATAAATAATATAAATTATATTGAAAGTGTTCTATTTAGTTAACGGCACTTTAGGAATAAGTGACACGCGTGAAAATTCCGTGAAATTTGACGGAACAGTAAGTGTGATCTGTTACATTTTATTTACACTTTGTGCTCCGAGAATCGGAAGAGGAATTTTCGCATTCCGTCAATGCATGGAGGCACCAATCCGAGATCCTCAACAATGATGCCAATCTAAGGAATTTCTTTTCGAGGACGTTTTATAACCCATCAACTAACAGGGCGGAACATTGTCATAAATAAATTCCTCGAGTTTCCAAGACGTGGGTATTATCTATTATTACCCATGTTGCCATCAGAAGAGTCGGGGCTACAAAGCAACTTTGATGACGTACATACCGTAAGCCGTAGGAAATAATATAAAAATACGTTACGTAAAAAGGAAATTCTGTATTTACGGAATACGCAAAATAAGGATCATTGTTAGAGCATATTTTATTAGACGAGTCAAAATTGTACGACAAAAATATTCTTTGACTTAGTCTAAATTCTGAAGGTCCTTAACTTTCATGAAATTTCTCCATATGTCGCGTATTTTTTCGTTTACTATCTCTTCCTGGTAGTATTCCCCCTATAGGTTCTCTTGAGGAAAATACTGCAGTATCTAACCGTATATTTCCGCACTCCAATAACCCTCCGTGTGTGATGGAAAGCCTTATTTATTATGGAAAATCGTATATTTTTTTACGTGAAATATTTTAACCAACAGGAGTTGTGTTTAGAAAGTTATTTTATTTAAAGAAACTAAACGAGGCAATGATTCTAGTTAGTGCCATGTTAGCTATCAGCCTACAGGCGCGAGCCTCAGATCGAGGAACAGCCTCCTACTAGAGACTCCCTAGCAAGCAAATGTGAAAAGATGAGATCCCTTATGCAGCCAAAGGAAGTATTTCTAACCCGAATTTCAGTGTCTATATAACGTGAAAATTTCTAAACCGATTGAGAATTTTATAACCGGATGTAAGGAAAACTATGAACATTTAGTGGTTAGGGCACCTGACTAAAGCGCTAGAGGTCGTGGGTTTGAAAACCTGCCGAATTGAAAAAAAATGCGTTTTCAAATATATACCTGTATGAATAAATATATTTAAAAAATCAAAAATTGCATTTAAAATGTACATTCACTCTGGATTAGCAAAGGTTGTTAGATTTTGTATCGCCTTTGAGTCATTAATACCACCGTTCAGTATTGTAAGTAACGTGAAATGGATTTATCCATGTTTCGTGACAAACTGAATAACCAGACTTTTTATCTCACCTATTGCCACACAATATTTACCGTGTGCAACTGCACTGCATGTTACAGGCCCAGTGCTTTATTTGTAGCAAAAAATAAAAGAAATATATTTTGAGAGGGTGATAGCGGTTTGTGTGCCTGTGGAAAGGTCCAACACACAAGATACATGCTAAACTCACCCTGAAGATTTCTCCAGCCCACTTCTTGAAAGCTTGATCCTGTCCGCACATCTCGTCTCCTGTCTCCATGCCCATCAGCCTCTCGCCGCCGAGTTGCCCCAGCAGATAGTCCACATCCTTACCGAACTTGCAAAAGTTGGGGTAAGCACTGCTCCCCAGCGCGAAGACCCCAAAGCGCACGTTGCTGAGCGGGCCCAAATCGGGTTCCGCCCCCGTGTCGGAGGAGCCCCTCAGAGTATCTATACGGGTGAGTCCCTTGTCAAACATCTCTGTCTGACTGTTGGCCTTCATGAAGGATTTCGGTGTATGCACTGGGGCACTGAAACCGAAAAGTGTTAAAGTTATTACACATAATATTTTAGAATATATTTAAACGTGAAAAAGTGTTTAGTTTTCGTTCATAAAACTTGTCAATTTTTCACATTTTATAGCATGCGCAATTTTCGGTTGACAAAAGAGATGACAAGCGATAGAACTTTTTTTTCGTAGGATTTGTGATCCTGGCCAGCATATGGTCGAAAGTGTTGGATTAATAAAACCTAGCAGTTGAGATAAAGAAATTAAATAGAATTTTATTAAAAATGGAGAACCACAAAGTAACCGAAAAAAAAGTAAAAGTAAATTTACTTCTTTATCCTTATTGTTCAATTATTTGGGATTTATATGTGGTTTTTAGACCGTTCTATCGCTCGCAAGTCAAAGACTTTTGGGTAGTCATGTCGTGTTGTGACTGCCATCTTTACACAGACAGACTCGCCCTGAAGATGGACACTGCAATGTGGTCTGAAATGTTGGCAAACAAAATGTCACAACACGACATGACTACCCAAAAGTATTTGACTTGCGAGCGATAGAACGGTCTAAAAACTACATATAAATCCCAAATAATTGAACAATAAGGATAAAGAAATAAATTTACTCTCACTTTTTTTTCGGTTACTTTGTGGTTCTTCATTTTTAATAAAATTCTATTTAATTTCTTTACCTCAACTGCTAGGTTTTATTAATCCAACACTTTCGACCATATGCTGGCCAGGATCACAAATGCCTTTGAAAATTAATTATAAACAATACTTATATAGAATTTTAATTATTTTTGGTATCGTATTTTTTCAATTTGATTTGAAGTTGAAATATTTAAGGAACCTTAAATAAGTAATTGCATAAATAAGTACCAGTTTAAATGCAATAAATAATTATAAAAAATCCTGATAAAATTACGAATTATTTAAAAATAACAAATAAATGTATTGTAATTATTCTATGCAATAATTACAATACATTTATTTCAATTATTTTTATTTTAAGTTAATTATCATTAATGTTCATATACATAAGATATTATACAATTATCTGCGGACGAATGTTAAAAGAAAAGTCATATATTGGGAGCACATGAATGAAAACTTCGTTAAGAAATTATGAAAAATGTTCATACAATTTTTTTTTAGGCCTTTCCCGCTCTTCTCTGCCACTCATATTCGCGCAGTAGATCTGTTTTATTACTCTTTTATTCATCATTCGCTCCACATGTTTAAACCATCTCAAACATTCAACGTTAATTCTGTTCATTATTGTTACTTTAATTTGGGCTCTTTGACATTTTCATTTCTTATTAATTTCCCAACCTTTCGCTCAGGCTTTTTCACAAATTACTGAAATCAGAAAAATGTATTCTAAAAAGTTTGTTTTGATGTAGTACATCGCATGCAAATGTACTACGCTTTCTAATAACCTCCGCAAATTATTCTCCCGACACATGTTTCGGCAAACTTACGTTGTAAATTCAGTAAAAAAAAACGGTTTAAAAAATATGTACATACTTCGATATCTCTATTGCCTAATGATCTGGCGGCTTAGATAAATTTGAAATTTATGTGTATCTCGCGGAATTTCCGAACAATATAGCAAATTAACATTTAAAAAAAATTAAGCACACCGGGATTTCCGCAAGTTTTACGCATATTTGAATATTTCTTAATTTCATAAACTAATATTAAACAAAAGCTGCATTAAAGTTGATCTGCTCCGTTGTATTTTTATTCAGTTAAAAATTGAAAGGAAAGTTCTAACCCGCGAACACATTGTTCCGTGATTTCTATGGAAAAGTTTTGCGTTCTGACCGTGTTATTTTCTAGATTAAAAAAAAAACAACACAACAAACCTTACGTCCTATATAACTACTGTTAAAAGATTTAAAACAGATCCGAACAATATATAATAGAGTAAGGGATACAAATATGAAGAAAAGTATACAGCGGGTGCGAATCTGATTGATAAAAATAATGAAAATGCATTAAGAATGTTTGATCATGTAGAGCGTACGGATGTTGAGCGACTAGTTTGGAAGATTTACGATGCGAATGTACAAAGTACGAGGAAGAAGGCCTATCCAAGAAAAGCGTGGCATAACTAGATTAATTAAAATTTAAAATCATCTGTAACAGGTTTTTAGGTTTAACGAAAAGTTAAGAGTTCCAACAACTGCAGAAAGGCCAGGAATTAATAAACGTTCTTTCTGTCTATTCTATCCTATCATGTGAATATGTATTCAATCGCTTTTTAGTTAATAGGATGCTATTGAAAATAAATCAGCAAACCAAAGTAATAACAAACAAATCTTATATTATTGTACGGCTTATTTTGATGTGCTGCCAAAACAGTTATAAGAGTATTCATGTTTTAAGAGTAGCCTCATAGCTATTGCTGCATTGTCTACCATCTATTTATGCTGATATCCCTTTTATCTGATCTCCCTCTTTTTTCCTTTTATCGAACTCGTTTAATTTGGTTTTCTACAAACTACCTTCCTTTTCTCCACTTTGGCAGGTAATGGTTTCTCATTCTATAATCTTAACCACTGACAGTGTCCATGTTTGCGTATTCACAGTACTCATCTAGTATCAGATACTAGACGTGTACTGTGATCACTTAAAACATGATTTGTCTGTGGGTCTAGCTAGTAAAGATTGCATTATGTCAATCATATTGCCTTTGTACACATCATTTGAATATCAATTAAATAAATATTAAGAGTTTCGTATTTTTTTTATGAGAATTGTACTCAGAATCTTTAGGAATTTAGTCCCGCCTCTTGAGGAGAATTCGGAGTATGGTACTCCATAACGATAAGAACCTCGCTACAGAGAAAATACCCAAGAGAATCAACGTTCTATTTTCATGCGTGAACATTTGATGCTCTAAGACGCTGAAGAATTTATATGTGTGGGAAGGCAATAAGTTAACTGCCTATAAAACGTGTAGGGGCGAAATGAATTTGAAAATTGGGGTCCAACGAACCGGATTTGTCGCAATTTATTTCCATTTTAACAGACGGAAGAACATGACTGCATACGAAACATTCCTCCACATTATGGCCGGGAAAATTGCTGTCACGTTCTGAATACATTTTCCTTTCCCCAAATATTTCGAAGTGTATTTTTTTATATTATTATTTACCATTCTACTTCCGGGACCCCTTTTAGATCAACAACATATCTTAAGTTTGATACGTTTGATAAAAACATACTAGAATATAATTTTTATGGTGCCGTATTTGTTATAAAACGATGGCTATCTTGTTAGCTACTTTTACCTTATCTAAGTCCTAAATTTTATTTATACCGAGTTCTACGAAGAAAAAAACTACGAAGTTCTAGACCTTCCAGGTCCATGTCTCCTAGCTATCGTTAATAAATCGCTGAGGTTACAAACGCATGACACTTAAAAAAATCAATATACCTTGAAGCTAAAAATGTATTATAAATCACTGGATAACAAGTTCAGTGTTGCAAGTCACTGCTTTTTTCTTACTGTAATATTCCCATCTGCAAATACATCGATTTTTATAGATAGTGATATCTTGGTGTTTCATGTGTAGTATAAACATATTGCCATGGAAGACCAATTTCAATTTTCAGATTACAATCTTCTGTTACTTGTGGTTATCCATTTTTATAACATTCAATTTGATTTTCTTTGTATATAGCTACTAGATATTATTTAATACATCCAACAAGTTTCGACTATCTACTAATCATCTGATTAGCAGATAGTCGAAACTTGTTGGATAGATTAATTAAATAATATCTAGTGGTCTAAGAAAAGTCTAAGAAAATAAAACGGAATTTTATAACGGTAATAGAGGATACTCAGAATAACTTTGAATGAGTGAATACGTCAGAAAACCAAATATTCAAACATTACAGAAAGATTAGCAGCGTGAAAATGGAATTTAGCAGATCGTAATATCAGAATATAGACTAAGAGTGCATAGACCAAGTGGGCATAGACGTGTAAAAAGACCACAGGCAAAATGTTGAAGAAAATAGTGTAGAACGGCAGTTGATAAGTACGGAGGTCTATATTCAACAATTACTATGTTAATTTTATGATTAAAATTTATACATTTCATCATTTTATCAATCAGAATAAATTTAATTATATCAAAAGCATTAAATTGAATTTATTATATTTTAAAATTACATCCTATATATTTATCATAATCTACATTTTTTTTCTTATAAATTAGTATCATATTATTTTTGTCTGTATACATGTTACAATGTATAATATTTACGAGATCGTCGAAGATACAATTCCCGTATTTGAATAAATAAAAAAAACATACAATAGTGATAATGGCAACATCAGAAGAAGAAAATGCAGTAGAAACCGAACTGGAAAGAGTTTAGACTGTAAATACTTCAAGAATCCTCTCTCATTAATTCAGGAAAAAATTTAATAACCCGAAAAACGTATAAATGAACCGCTGCGCGATAGAAATTAATTGCGAAATCGCGGGGAGATTTAAACGCGAACTTAAAAACCTCCCTTGCTCCAACTCGCGGGGGAAGGAAATGATTTAAATACAACCTTTTCACGGGGTTGGGCAGCGTATTATAATCTCAAGTGATATAGGTAAGGCGTTACACTTTAATAATGGCCATCTGCAGGTACATTAAAGCACAATGGTTCTACGCAATCAATCAAATAACACTCAAAGGAGTTGCAATTTCTAAAGAATGTAATTGGCTGTATATTTCATGGTAAGTTAACAAATTGAGAAGTATTCATTAAAATTTTCTAACAATAGTCAAACTGGTGGGCCATGATATATATTGAATTAAGATCGATATGACATTACAGAACTAACGATCGGAAATATAATTATGAAGAAGTGTCTCCCACGCTTTTGAAGATATTATTTATTAAGACGTGGCTGTATGTGTCATATGCGTATGTGTACATATTATTTCTTATGAATTAAATATTTTTTTCACTCCGGCGGGATTTTTCCCTCCATATGTAACGGTAATGAACAAAAGAAACCAACGTAGAGAACTTGAACTGTTTTTGGTTTCGGTATGTAGCGACGGTGTTCTCTCTGAGCATTATTTAAAGGTTCCGCTAAAATGATAATCCTATATTAATTTCCCCGCTGCTGAACATTATTCATTAAATTCTTAAGATCTCGCGTATTACGAAAATATTTTTTCATATGCATTAGCAGTTATTTAATGCCTAGTCTGTATGCGTTGCCCATGTTTTATGTTATAAAGCCGCTTCAGGCGGTATCAGGCTTTATCATTACTAGAGTTAATACCGCACCGGTAACAGGCTTCTCTCTCAGCCTCACCTGACTAGTAGACACTACACAGTGCACACCGTGCGGTAAACTTTCATAATAAACAGAATAAACACCGCAAACTCTTGTATAGCGCGCCGGTGGGTTCCCAGCTGTATAGGCTTTGCAGAAGAGCAAATCTACACACGCTATGAGTAGAGACTGGAAGCTTTTAATAGAAACTTTCTCTAAAGCGATGCGCACCGATGTGGACTAAAAACATTCAACTATACTGTGCACAACATGCTATATTCGGTAGACAAACAGAGACGGATGCTAGCCCTTAAACCAGCACTCAGTTTTGAGAAGATATAAACTTATTCTATTTATTTTTTTTGTCTGTAACCACTAGACATTAATTAAACCAGCACGTTTCGACTACGACCACCTTTTATATTCGCGATCATTACTAGCAGATGGTCGAAACATGTTGGATTAAATGTAAGTGGCATAATGACTGAGGAGATAAGTGCGCCAGTCTACCCTACAGGTAGGATTTAGGTGTAAATCTATAAATAAAAAATAGAAACATGCAACACTATCAGTGTTGTGGGTCTCTATTTTTTTTTAATTTTTATTACTTAAAAATTATTAATAAAAAATCTAGTGGTTGTTGAAATTTATTATAATTTATTAAAATTCAAAGATAAAAAAATAACCGAAGAAAAAGGGAGAGTATTACTTAAAACGGATATCATTGGTGCGTTCATTTGTTGCTGCCAATTTTGATGTACGAAAGTGGAGCTTGGATATGGTAGAGAAGAATGAAAGTTGAATAAATGTTGCAAAAATGACATCTCTTAGAAGATGTCAGAGTAAGGAATACATATATAAGGAAGAATGTGGAGCGGGTGCAAGCGTTACTGAAATAATTGAGAGAAATTCCTTAAGATGGTTTAGGTATGTTGAGCGAATGGGTGAGAGATTTGTGTGGAAAATTTACGATGCGAATGTAGACGGTATGAGACAGAGGTCCAAGAAAATCATGGTACGATCAGATTAACCAAATTCTAATTTATGATTCTATTAGTAGTCGTAATAATTCGCGAGATGTAAGAACGTGGATGAAACAAGAGATGTATGTCATGATAGAGTGTTGTGGTGCTCGATTCTATCTACCTATTGGTATTGTATAAATTGTCAAATCTTTAGCACATAATTGATGTAGCTAAATTTATATGAAAAGTGCAATTGAAATATTGCTAAAGTATATGTAATTTACGCAAGGTACTTTTAAAAAAAGTAAAGAAATATTTTTAAGATTGTACCCCTTCACATAGACCGGCACTGTTCCTAAGTTTCAACGAGGCCTGGACTTATGCAAAGCGATTAAACCGACGCTTAACCACTTGCAAACGCGTGGGCGGCGGTACATTTTTTAAACGTGAAATCCTGGATTCCCAATTTACATACGCCTCGCGCGCAGTTGGCAAAAAAAAATACAAAATCTCGCAACACGACAAAACCGAGTCCGGAAACGGTTGTGTAGGATATTATTACGTTTCATCAGATAAATGTCTATCTATCGTTCAAAATCGAACGAAACGCGCGAGAGCTTACAATCATTTGGAAAAATACAAAATAAACAGTCCGTATATACGCTGATAGCGTCCTCACAAAATGTGTAAAGGATTTGTTATGTCTATTAATAGCGATTGCCGAAGTTTTAGGCGATTTTATCTGGTTACAGACAAAAATACGTTACGGCTCCGCAGTAAACAATTTGTAATTAATCGAACAGTATTATTAGAAAGAAGTGTGGAAATTTTTCATATCATGCATGGAGTAAAGTCCGAAGTAAGTGTCTAAAAATAAAGAGAATTAGAACGTAGGTATACTCGTAGAATAAAAACGAGTAAATTCTTGCTCAGCCGAATCCAAACCTGGCAAAGGGTAAAATCAGCGATTCAATTCGCTAGTAGTTCGGGATAATCTTCAAATATCTCTAAATTTTACCAATAACATCTAAGTATGCTAGAAAATATACAGACTTAATGAATATATATTTTATTGTATTTATAAATTGCAATATTATATGCGATTGTATCTTAAAACGATATATGTATTAATTTAATGCAGCTAAATTTTGTTATAACGAGCTTAAACATACCGAGTAAAAAGAAAGTAAATTTTGGAACTAGGTGATTTTTCTAGAATCTCCTATCAATTATATCCAGCAAATTCTCTGTTATATGGAAAAGTATATTTTCAATTTGAAATGTATAAAGCTTACTAATATATGTAACAATAGCTATCATTAAAAAATATCTTAAATAAACTAAAAATAATATTAAGACAAGATTATATCTAATTAGAAAATTGGTAGTAATTCATTTGTCCATAGTAGATTCATAGTAGATTCTATTTTTGGACCTTACTTAAAACACAATGTCGGGCATTATACCGAATTTAGTTTACTTTGATATTTTGGAAAAATCGTAACGATTTCAGAAAAAAATAGAAATGCGTTGGAGAAAACGAAAATACTAAATATACAGTAATGTTATATATGCTTACGGAAAAATATAATAAAGTATATATGCTTACCGTATATGCTTACGGAAAAATATTATATGATTGCTGGTTTTTAACGAATATCGACTTTAACGAGCAAAATATTTCTGTCCCGACCCACTTTAACATTACATGTTTTCTTACAGTTTATTCCATCATAATTCATAATAATTATCTTCGCACATAGGCACAAAATGAGAACGTATGTTGAGTAAAATATTTAAAATTCAGATTCTTAATGCAGCATTTAGATGTCAGCGTAGTTAATCGTGCACATTTATACCAATTAACCAAGTAAGACATTCATTTGAGGAATTAAACCCAGCTTTTGAGAAGATTCTCTCATGCAAAGCTGAGGGGTTAGTTTACATCATAGCAACCAAATACGTACGAATATATTTACAGAATAAATTTCAAACATATTTTAAATAAAATTAAAAAATCAGTGTTGGCTTTGATTCAACGTAATATTTTAGTGAATGAAACGCAACAAATAAGCATAACCGTCCTGGGTGGAGCTTGGCTGAATTTAGGAACCTTCCGCAACCCGATTTATTCATAACTAGCTCCTTTTATCTTCACAGGCCTACTGTGGCTGTATAGTAATTTTGTTCTAACAACACTTACCTTTGCAATTGTGTGCGATCTTACATCACATATTCTTCACAGACATTCCATTTTCATACAAATTATGTAAACGTAATGTCTAGTAATTCATAACCGGCATATGCTTCACGGTTATATAACGTCCCATTTCATTCATATATCCATAACTAGTTGTAAATTGATTCATTCTTCTGAAGTTCATTGTTGAACAAAGACCTCCCACATACTCATCTAGGGTTATCTGTTTTGTACAGTCCTCATTCAACCAAAGTCAGCCTCTATTGGTCTCATTTATCCAGCGTATTTGATGACCTCTATTTCTCCTTCCAGATCGTGGTCGTCATGATTTGTCCATGTCCCACTTCATCTGTCATGACTAGTATATGCCCTCTTCAATCTATCAATAATGGTAACTTTGGCCTTAATCAGTCATTTCTCTTCCTGTCCTTCCAGTAACACCCAATATTGTACTAGTCATGGTACGTTGTAAATCTGATAGCCTCATTATTGCGATCGGTTATGGAAGAGTCCATGTTTGCGCGTCCGTCTAAGTCCGTAAGTCAGCGCTGGCAAAATTTTCTATTACGGAGGTAGGGAAGTACTTTAGAATTCTTAAAGATATGAGTGAGTTTACCAAAAGCTACCCATTCCAAACGTCGTCTTCGCTAATTCTCAATCTTCTTGTTTTACTTGAGTTTCACTTTTTGTAATCGACAAATGCCAGGTACAGTGAGAAGTCATAAGTTCTCACTATTCGGAGGTGGTCACTCTGGTACTGCATTTTTTTCGTCCTGCGATTCTCTGGTTAGTATTTATCCAATTTGTTTGTGAGACTATTTGCAATCATTCTGTAAATTATTGCAAATTAGTTTAATTTACGAAATAAATAAATAAGCTCATGTATTATATTATTGCATAACATATCCACCATTTATAAACATCGATTGTAACCTTATGATAAATCAGTCAAAATATGTCTTATATGTATTTTGAAATATGATGCAGCGGCTGCCAGTGATGTTTATGATTTCCCCATGGACACAACACTCAAGGGAATTGCATTACAACAAGAAATGTTTTTAGAAAAATATAAAGTTCTTTCGTATTATACTGTGTGGTAAGTCCACAATTATAGATACATTCGACATATTGAAATCATTATAAATCTATCCCTAGTCGATTTGCCCCATCTAAGTTACTTCTTTAACCCTCCAACGCATCATGTCGAATTCTTTGTTGTTGAGTTATTAAAGGTACTGCCTTATTTTTTTTAATATCATTTACCTGATACATAAAAATTGTACATTAGTTGATAACATTTTGCTAATATTTTTTTATAACTCCTGCATTGGATATACCACCAGAGCTATCCCATAACTTCCGAAGATGCTATGTAGGATGTGGATAACATGAAAATACCCAAATTGTAAATGGAAACAAATTTAGGTGACGAACGATCATTCCAAAGCCGAGTAGTTTCACATAAATATAGTTTATAATCCCGCGTATCTCTTTAGTAAAACTGGTGGCGACGATTTCAATAAATCGCTAATATAAGGTTGAAACTTCAGTCAGTGAGTTACTGATTTATTTATTTAACAAACGTGACTAATAGTAGATTGTATAAAAATAAAAATAGTAGATTGTATAAAAAATTTAAAAAAAAGATTAATTGTTTATTACGTATCATAATTAAATGTAAAAGTAATTTATTATAATTCAAACATTAATCTGTAACATATAAAGAAATTTAAAAAAAATGCGTAGGGTATTTCAGATTAATGTTTTTTTTTTAATAACGAAACCATGTAATTAACGCTGTATGCCAGATACTGAGGTTGCATGTCAGTTATTCTACTCAAATAACACATGTTTGCCTAAGTAACGGATAGTTACATAAACGGCCCAAGTAAGTCTACAATTTAGCATACTAATAAGTTCCTAAAGCTTAGTCCTTCCTAAGCCAAGGATTGAAATCCCGGCCCTTGAGGTTTACGCATAATAATTTGTAAACAGTACATAAAATAAAGTCAAAGTGAGTGTGATTCAACAGATCAGTCTTTCATTATCTTCGTTGTTTACGACATTCATACTTAGTTACCGAATATTTAGTTACAAAGACGTATAATAGTTACAATGTCAAGAGATGTACTATATATTGTACGTATACACTAACGTCAAATTCAGACGCGCTCGTACTTCGAGTGTTTGAATGTAGTTATCATCTTACAAGTTGTATTCATGAATAAACTCTTTGTACATTTCAAATGTTTGTGTTTGAAGTAAATCAAGTTATCTTGTAATAATTTTGCAATTCAAAACTTATTAAAAAAAACCTCTCGAAGGACTCTCATTGAAGTCAATACGAAATGGAAAAATATCGTTTTAAAAAGGATTTCATCGTGAATTGAATCGTTTGGATTTGAAAAAATCCTATAATTTATTTCTTTAGAATTGAAGTTGAATTGTGACGGAAATCTCAAAGGTCAGATCCTCTATATTTATATTGCTTTACGCAGCTCAAATGGGTCGCCTTGTTCAGCATAACTGAGGATTGTGAATTTCATTGGAAACTCAGACGCTGTTTTCTGAGACACCATATTATCAACTCAAAACACTGAGGTGCTATCAAAACTATAGTCAAATTAGCTCCTAAGAAACTGGCTATGGTAAAAACATTTGAGACTTACAGATAACATAATTGCAATGTAGATAGACAGCGAAGGACCTCGTGCATTAAGATAAACCTTATTGAAAGGAGATTCTTTAAATATGATCATATTGTAAAACATCAGTAGTTTCTGACGTTTTTCGTAAGCATGTCAAACTGTGGGCAAATTACACTCAAGCGAGCTTCAACGCTCTGAAGGTGCAATATATAATAATGGCCTAAAGGATGATGTTCTGGGCTACCGCACCGCGGTACTGGAGCGCTGTCTATTTTATATAAATATTCTT
>JAPMAF010000420.1:0-14820 GCA_026537445.1 Silvatares holzenthali | reverse complement strand
TGTGGGATTCTCTGCTCCAATAAACAGAATGATGCGCTCCTACAATACGCTCAATAGCAGGGTGGACGATCTTGATAATCATTTTGATGGATTGCATACGTTCAAGAATCGAATAAAATCGAGTCTAATGGCTCCCTGAGGAAGATGCCGCTCTACTTATCTTTTTCCTTTCTTAAGTCCCCATCTTCTAATTAAAACTAAATTACGAATTCAGCTGTTCTAATTAAAACTACCAAATTGAAAACAAAATTATTTTTTTATATTTTGACCGCAACATGTTTTAGCGCTATATGTATTTGTACGAGTATAGGTGATATTGCGAGTGGATACTATAGGGATGGTGACAATATTGCGCCTACTGTACTGCACCTGTGATAACACTTAGCTAAATTGCACGAATGAATAAATTGTAAGAATTTCTATATAATGATTATGTGATAGCCACCTGTCACTGCAGCATTGGAGAAAAATTTAAAAATTGTTAAATATGTTTTTTTGTCTATATTTTATCTAATGTTCTGTTGGTGTCTTTAAGACAAATAAATAAAAATCATACAATCATCTTACCACTTCCCGATAGGAGTAGGCGAAAGAATAGAGTGCCACTCGTCTATCTTGTGATACAATTTTTGCTTATTTTGTTGTGGATCAATTAATAAGTTGGAAAATATGTTCACGCCAAGTTCTTCTAGGTCTTTCACTCTGCCACTCATATTTGTATTGAAGATCTGTTTTACTATTATAGTCCAAACCATCTCAAATATCTAACATTCATTATGTTTATAATTGTTGCTTTTTAATTGGCATTTTTCTCTGTTACTTTATCCTATTATTCAGGGTCTCTCGCACATTCTTCATAAATCTCTACTACATTTATTCTGCTTTCATCCTTCTTCTGCCAAGTTCACGTGATAAACCACTTCAGGTAACTTATAAATTATTATATTTTAGTGTTGGTCGACATAAGAATGGTAAGCAGGGGTTTTAGTGACAAGGATAGAAAGTAGTTAATACATATCTTGAAGAATTAAGTATAAGAGGAAGAAATACAGAAGCCGATAAGTTACACAGGAATGAGTCAGCTGGCCTGTTGGAAATCATTTGTGATATATCAATCGTGAATTGATAATGTGTTACGGCATTTCTAGTGGCTCTTTTAAAAATATCAGCAGAGGAATCAGTGATGCTAGTTCCTGAAAACGCATTCCGAAATAGCATCTGTTGAACAAATGGATCATTTTCATTTTTCGCCAATGTTTCAATGACAGAAGGTTGTGAGCGCGTGGATAATTAATCGAGGTTTTTTAGGTTACTTTGTTATCTTATACTACACATGAGGCACCATAACACCATCATACGTCTGGGTCTGTAACATTCGGTGCAATTGCATAAGTAAATGCTGTGTAGCAGTCGGAGGAGAGATTGAAAACCTGTTTTTTCAGTTCTAGTCACGAAACATGGATAAATCTATTTCACGTGGCTTACAATATTCAACGGTGGTATTGTTCCAGGACGATACAAGATCTACCACTCTTTTCCAGTCCAGAGTGAATATACATTTTCAAATGCATTTTTGTTGTTACTGATTTTTTTTAAATTTGAATCTAAAAATGCATTATTTAAATAATTACTTTTTCACTCCGGCGGGATTCTAACTCACAACCTCCAATGCTTTCGTCAAGTGTCTTTACCACAAGGCCGACAAAGAATTTAACTGATTAAGAAATACAACAGGTTCTGGATGAATCCGGTGGGATTCGAACCCACAACCTCCAGTGTTCCACCAATGCTTTCAATTACCTTAACCACGAGGCCAACAAAGTATTTGGCTGAGGAAAGAATAAAACAAGTTCTGGATAAATCGGTCACTATATTTGCTATAAAAAAGTCTTGGAACATATTTATAAATAATTATGTACATACATAACTTACGAACTATTCACAAAATCCTTAGGAGAAAGAGACATTGTATCAATTGAATACAACTAAAATAGAAAACACAATGTATAGCTACGAATAAATATTCATTTAAATGCCTTTTAAATCTCAAAGCCAAGCCCTCTTCCCTTGCAACGTAAAACGATAATAAATCTGTGTGCGGGTTAATATAAATCTGGGGAAATTAATTTACCACTCGAGGTTTCTATGTGTATCACAATCATATCAATCTATTACATACTAGTACGTATTCAAAGATATATGTGAATTGCCACAGACTCAACATTAACTCAATTTATCTGGGTGCGTTGTATAGAGCTCGAAGATTCTTTTCTGGGCCTCAGCTTCTCACTCTATACAAATCGCAGGTCCGTCTTTGGTTATCATCTTTAGTCTGGAGTTCCCAAGTATCTAGAGTCTCCTCGACTCTGTGCAGAGGCGTGCGGTTCATTTAATAAATAATCCAGCACTTACTGCTGGTCTTAAACACAGAAGAAAGGTTGGGATGATCTGCTTGTTTTACCGATATTTTCACAGAATATGCTCTTGGGAACTGCTATCACTGATTCCACAGACTGTTGTGTTTGGTAGAGCTATGCGTTTTACGAATGCCCATCACCACTTCAGTGCATGAGAACTAATAGATTCTCTAAGTCTTTATTGTGTGAGATGGCCCAGCTGTGGAATGACCTTTCGTTGTCTGTGTTTCCTTCTACCTATAACATGGGCTTCTTCAAGTCCCGCGTTAATTCTACCCTATCCATATGTCTTTCTCATCTCACATAGCGCATTATGATGTTGTAGGCCCGCTTCGGTGGTGCCTTCTGTGCGCCGTACTTAAAAAAATCAATGTCAATCGAGAGAAAAATTCTACAAAAAGACAGAATTAATATACTTCACGCTAATAGTCATGAAAATCTATAGCAAAAAAAACTGATAAATAAATGTATAGGCACACTATACAAGTTAAATTCTTAAGATTCGCAATTGACAAAAATTTATCTCTTCCTTTCGGTTTCCCTATGTTAGGCTGTAACGGTCAAAAACCACATCTAAAAAAATTATCGATAATGTAATAATTACATGTAAACCTGATTTTGTTTTGATTGATAATTAACACATTGCATGTGGGTACATTTTGCCACAGACTTATGGATCGTTTTCGTGGGAATTTAGTCATTCGATACAATTGGAAAACTACTATGATTTTCCTAATGACAGAAGGTTGTTAGCCCACTTCGTTATTTGGCTTATGATATCACTATTACACAAAAAGCCAGACATATAAGTTTTTTTTTATACGAATTTCTGCACAGTACATACATTTTTTTAAACGAATTCTTGCACCACCGAAGCAGGTCTACAACATCATAAGACACTATGTAGGATGAGTAAGACATAAGGTGGAATTAACTCTGGTCTTGAAGAGGCCCATGCACTCAATTTCAACTGTGAATTGGTGACGGGCGTTCGCAAAACATGTAGCTCTGCCAAATACAGCAGTCTGAGGAATCAGTGATGTCAGTTTCCGAGTGCATCTTCCATGAGAATATTAGTCAAATTTGTGCTCTAACGGCTGAAGACCAGTTTTATTGGCCTCATGATTAAGACATTGACTAAAGCGTTGGAGGAACACTGGAGGTCCTGGGTTCGAATCCCGCCCAAGTGAAATTAAAAATATATTAAAAAATGCATTTTTCGATTCAGAATTTAAAAATGTGTAAAAATATATTTGAAAAAAATCAAAACAGCAAAATTTAAAAAATGCATATTCATTCTGGACTGGAAAAGAGTGGTAGATCTTGTATCATCATGCAGCAATATCAACGTTCAGTATTAGATAAAAAAAAAGCTGTGCATAAGAATGATCTTTGAAATTATGATTTCCATTGTTTTTTTTATGTAATTCCTAACTATTATTTGATACTAAACTACAATTTCTTGACTGAGGTGTGAAAATGGAAGAGTTGGAAATGATAAATATCAGTGATAACACATATATTT
This sequence comes from Silvatares holzenthali, assembly GCA_026537445.1. Lineage (NCBI taxonomy): Eukaryota > Metazoa > Arthropoda > Insecta > Trichoptera > Pisuliidae > Silvatares > Silvatares holzenthali. Next base: position 10,878 of record JAPMAF010000420.1, on the reverse strand, counting down.
ATGCTATATGATATTTATATAAAAGCATATCTCTTCTCACACAGAACGAGTTAATAATTAAGACAGTGGCAAATTCACAATATAATCGAACAATTTCTTTCAATGTATATGTTTAATGGAAGAACTTCTATTGCATACAGTTTAAAAAAGCGACGAAAATATGTAAACTAAAGATGTGAACATCTATGACACTGATTAAAGCGCAACTCTTGACAATCCCAAAGAAAAATAATGCTTACAATATCACTTGAAATATTTTGGCAGGTGGGATTTGTTGATTCTCATAATATATATTATGTCGATATCTTAAGCAAAAGTGTCTTACTACGTACTGGTAATATATATTCGTATAATGGCCTTGTTGAACACAACATTTAAGATGAACATTCACTCTTACGTCGCGTAGGATAATCAGAAAGGAATTAATCAAGTTTCCTAGATAGAGCTTGCTTACAGCTATTAAAATTAAGTTGGCATCTTAGTCGAGTGGTTACGACACTTGATTAAAGCGTTGGAGGAACGCTGGAGGTCGCGGGTTCGAATTCCGCCGGAGTAAAAGATATAATTTAGAAACGCATTTTTCAATTCAGATTTGAAAAAATGTTTTAAAAAAAAAATGGCAAAAAACATGCTTTCAAAAATATAAATTCACTCTGAACTGGAAGAGTGGTAGATCTTGAATCATCCTGAAGCAATATCATCATCTCATGTGTAGTACAAGATAAAAAAAAATACATTTGAAGAGGATTGTGATGAAAAATGTCTGCTGAACACTGAATAACTAGTTTTCAATCTCTCCAACTGCTACACAGCATTTACATGTGCGATTGGATCCAGATGGATCATGGTGTCTTTTTAAATGGCGTCATATTCAGCACTTGACTTTAAATAACTTGTCATTCTAGCGAGTTTTCTTGGAGAAGAGATATATTGGTAATGGTCAAAGGGGAATATTTTGGATCGAGATGTCACTTGTTACATTTTGTTACAATTTGGAAGGAAAATTCATAAAGAATCAGTTGATAGGTACAGCCGAAGATCTATTCCATATTGTAATTGAATAGATGGACGTGTATGCCGATGAATGGGTATGGTTTTAGAAGATTAATCAATCAATTATGATAAACCTCAATTGCATACAAGTTTGGAACTCTTGGAATAAAGATAATACAGAATGTAGCGTATGAATAATAGCACTTTTTTTTATCTTATACTACACATGAGACACTATGACACCACCATCCGTCTGGGTCTGTAACATACTGTACAATTGCACATGTAAATGCTGTGTACCAGTCGGAGAAGAGATTGAAAACCTGGTTATTCAGTTCTAGTCACGAAACATGGATAATAAATCCATTTCATGTGGCTTACAATACTGAACGGTGATATTGCTCCAAGGCGATACAAGATCTACCATTCATTTCCAGACCAGAATGAATATATATTTTGAAATGCATTTTTTTTCTCGCTATTTTTGATTTTTGAAACATATATTTTTTTTACATATATTTAAAACCTGAATATTTTTTGGCTGCTTTTTTTTTTTTGATTTTTTAAATATATTTTTATGTATATATATATATAAAACTTGAATAGAAAAATGCATTTTTACATACTTTTTTTTTCATTCTGGCGGGATTCGAACCCGCAACCTCCAGCGTTCCTCCAACGCTTTAGTCAAGTGCCTTTAACCATGAGACCGACAAGCACTTAAAAGTCAAGTTCTTAAAAATCATCTGACATACTGATCGATGCCTTTCATATTCCGGCGAAAATATTATTTGAAAATTCGTTTAACAAAAAGGTCTATTCCCACAGCGAAAGAGCGAATGTTGCCATACTGTTACATACACAAAATTACACCGATTATTATAAGTAAAGTAAAATACACAATATTACAAAATAAAATGTTTAAGACTATTTACTATTTATCTGTACAACACATATGGAATAGGTAGTGTATATTTTTAATAATATATGTATAAGTCATATTATAACCACTTCTCTTTGAAAATATGAGAGACAAAACACACTCGAACCAAACACAGTAATTGACGATCTCACAAGCGACGCCACAAATTTACAAAATACCACAAAAATAAATCCATTGAATTTCAACATGCCTTAATTAGATAATTATGTAACATTTGAGATTTGTACATAGAAATCTGTAAGTTCCGGAGATGTTCGCAAATCACAATAATTTTTAATGTAGCTCTCGCTAGAAGATAATGCCAAAGTGGGTCTACACTGAATGAATTTTGGTTCTGATAAAACTCAATATTTTCAGGGAAGGTATCAGGTTTACTATTTAATTGCTTATGGCAGTGGGTCGCCGATTTTTCGCCTCGTATATTACAAACTGTCATTTGACTACGAAAAGCACCAGATTATAAGAAGATGATAGCAGTAATCTACGGTCTGACAATTCCGTTAATCTGACACAGTCAAAATGATTGTTGGATTACAGGGGATCTGCATTACAGGTTGTTGGTAGGTGGTAAATTGTTGCAGATATCAGCTATGGTATTGGTAAATGGAGTGACTTATGAAAGAGGGATGCCTGCCAAACTGAAAAGATGTGAATACTAAAACAAGGAATGATTAGATCGAAAAAATCCAAGAAAACAAATTGAGGTGGTACAAGTGTACAAATATACCCATGCAAATATATAAATACATAAAAAAAACTTGAAATAAGTGCAAGAAGCGGGATACTGGAAATAAACATAATGCAGGAGAAAAAATCATGGATCATTTAACACAACGACCTACGAGATTCAAGGGAGTTGCATCGAATAAGAAATTTCCATTTTGTAATAATTACCATTATAGTTGATGCATTTTCATGTCATGCCAGCTTGTCGCTATGCAGTCACTGGACCATTGGACAGTTTCTTTTACTTCAAATGTTGGAGACCTTATTTTTGGGATTACCCTCATAGTTGCACGGTTTGTTTATGAATCTACCACTCACTTCTCTTTTTAATGAATCTTTGTATTTCTAGCAATTTGCAGCAGGATCGATTGGTTGGAGCCATTGTTAGAATCGTTTGTTAAATATGAACATTAAAAATGAATAATTTCAACATTTCGAAAGCAGTCTAAGTGAGATTTATCCATTACAATATTGATCATGTAACTTCATATAAAACTGAACAGATTATCTGTAAAAACCATCTGGTGTTATACAGTGTAAAGATATGTCAAACAGTTTGAACATAGTCAATTAAATATAGAAATATTTTTCATAAAATTATGCTATAAACGCAGGGCTCAATGTAATTACATCTCTGGTAATAAGACTCCATTGGTTTAAAATAAACTCATCTACAACAATAAGTACAAAACTTAATTTCAATTAGCGCTACATGAATAATGACGCAACATGCTTGATACTGCAATAAATATTTATTGGTGAATTCTTCTACATGTGTTCCAAGAAAGTCACCAATCTCTCCGTCGATGGCTGTTCTGAATAGTGATCTTTAACCACAATGTTTTCCTGTGCTACTAAGCCGTCTTTCATTTTATCATGGGTTTTATGAATTTGCAAGATGATTAAATTGAAGTGGTGGTTTACCAGTGTTTCGGGCAACTTTACATTGTCCTTTTTAGGGGCTAGTCTATCTGTGTGAAGTCAGCCTGACTACGGTGTAAAAAGTGACGGTTTAAGATAGTCATTAGCTACTAATCAATGCAAAAGCATCCTGTCTACGGTGCTGTATTCTCACATATACTTAAGCTAGCACTTTCCATACTGTAGTCGCATTAACTTGTGAAGCTTTTGGTTGTAAAATCGTATAACAAAGGTTACACGTTTTGTGATATGAAGTGAATGTATAATCCGGATATCATGAAGGACTAGAGTGATGCAGCTTGGTTATGATCTCTTCTAATATCAACTGAAGGCAACATGTTAAGATAATTGAAGCTCCACACCGATGTTCAGAGCTTCAAATGACGCTGGGCAGTTGTGTTGTTATTTATTACATTTTTTGTAATTTCTGCACAGAAGGCATTGCCGGAATAGGCCTATAACTTCCTTAAATGTTATACGGGAAGATTCTCTAGATACACACAGATATTTTACTAGGATGCAGAAAGAAATGATAAATTACTAAACACTCTGCAAAAAGAAAATATCACAAGAGCATTTTTTTTTCGCTTGGTTTTCACCATTATTACATAGTGCTGTTTTTGCGATTATACACTTTAAAGAACGCCTTCAGCTTCACCATCGAGAACACTATCTTTACTAATGAGTAAATGGATGCTAAAAGATTACATATTTACGAGTGAAAATATCAAAAGAAGTTTGACAGTTTATTTTAGTGTATATATATATATCAATATTAATTAACAATTATTCAGGTTTTATTTCAAGCGATCACAGATGAGGCGGCGCAAATTTGACATTATCGATAGTTTGTATTGGGTAAGATGAAATGACCTCTCTGATCTTTCAAGAGATGGCATTCTGTGACAAATGAAATGTTACATTTCAATGCACATTCTCAGCTATCAATCATTCAAATCGATACAGTTCGCGAAGAGTTAAAAACGTAAAGGCCATCTATTGAAAAAGATTACAAATTTTTGATCAATTAATCTTAGCATATATTTATATCCTATTCAATACGGTTTGCTAGTTACCCAATAGCGACATTCATTTGCCAATATCTTTTGTACCTACACACACTGACGAGTGACCAATTTCGAGAAGCCTCTAATTTTACTGAAAGCTGCTGCGTCTTTTCTGCAATCTAATATTAAATATTTTTATACAGTATATATCTTAGAGATTTTAATTAAAGGTTTGAGCCGATCAGGATGCACCCTCGTAACTTATGAAACAAGATTCTGCTACTTTTAACCGAAAACTATAATTGATACAAATTAAGTTAGCAAGTATCGCAGAGGTTAGAAGTCTGAAGAAATTTTGATGAATCTTTGACCCGTTTCTTGGTGAGCAATGATGTTATATTGTTACACACATACATTCACATCACACCACATAATTTATTTTTAGGCAATCCTCACAAGGTCGCTGGAGCATTTTTGTAACATCCTAAGCAGTGGCGTTCCTTCCATTGAAGCACAAAAGCCGGCATTGCTCTTAGATATATTCGATATTACAATATTATTATTGATTTCAAAACATATTTCTGTCAACTTTTCCAAGGTCGTTCCACACACTGCTGTACAATATATTCATACTATAAATCTATTTTACTGTTCCTTCATTTGACATTCACTTGACGTGTCCAAACCATCTCAAATATTCAACTAACATTCTGTTTATTATTGTTACGTTTAATTGTCATTCCTCTGTTATTTCATTTCTCATCTTATCACTCTTTCTTTCTACACTTCTTCTTAAAGATCCCATCTCCGCTTCAATTATTCTTCTTTCGTTCTTCTTCCATGTCCACATTTTGCTGCCATGCAGTAAGGTCATCAATACACCATTATGCATCAACAACTGCGAATGGCGGGTTATTGAGTGCATGTCTATCAAAATGACATTGATAAATCTAAATAATCTTTTGGATATGGATAGACAGTGTTACGGGACTAGACAAAATGTGCAGCACACTCAAATGAACAGTTTCCCCACAGCGAATATCTGATATTAAAGCCTGATCATTCAACGATTTAAAAACTACCAGTTAGGGGAACCAAAGAAGATGGTTGCCAAACTAAATTGGTATGATGGTACATATTCGGAGAAGCTTTGATTCTCCAATAATTTTCTTACAGACAGGGAATGTGGTGCGCTGCATAGAAAGATTTAACTGTTTTCCGGTGATAATGAATTTTGGAATCAAAGAAATCTATTGATTATACCGATATAGTGAAATTTTTAACATTATAGCTTAGAAATTCACTCTTAATGTCAAATAATGTGATGTTTTAACTTATGAAGATAATTTAATTGCTGGAATCACAAACAAATATTGATTTAATATGACTACAATAGTTTAGTATTACTGCAATGTGTTTAAACTCTTATTCAGCTCAGTACTCATGTGAATGTAAGCATGGTCTGCTAATGTTCCTTTACTAAGTTAAATAAGAATGTTCATGCTTAAATGTGTATGGATTAGACAATGGCTTTGCGAAGTCAACTGTTAACCAATACATTTTTAAGCATGAACTTTCTTACTTAACCCAGAGAAGAAATATTGGTAGCAGATCCTGGTATACAAGTGGGAACATGCTAGAGAATAATTCAGTACATTTATCTGGAACTCTTGTAAATACTATTGTAATAATATCGATGTGAATGCGCATTTAAGAATGGACTGAAACTTTTGAGAATGGTACGGTAATCTTGTGAATATATGTTTGAGAATGACCCAGTAATTTTATGAATTTATTATTGTATACGGTATAAAACTGCTGTGGATATACATTTGAGAATACGAATATATGCCTATACACAGTATATGGTTGAAAATTACCTAATATGACTAGCGAATACTTACATGAGAATGGCTCGATACTTGTAAATAAATGCTTGAGAATATAGTTTGCTACGATCTGTGTGCAGTTTTAAAAATAATTTTTAATCATAATTTTGCTTAAAATCCTTCAGTCAATAGTCTGAAGAAAATTTTCGAGTTCAACTGGTTAAAACATCCCCGCAGTAACAAAACGGTTAAGCCATTTTAAAATGCAAATATGTGCCCAGCAATTAAAATATCTTTAAGATATTTGAGAGTTTAAAAGTGAATCATTGCGCCACATCCCGCGGGAGAGCGATTAGGTAAATACGAACGACAAAATATCTAAAACGTACAAACATTTAGGACATCTAGCGATTACTTGGTTGCTTACAATACTTTCACTTAAATATAGGACCAAATCGTAGCGAGTCACACGCTCATTTGAGGTATATATATATTATGTGACAAATACATAACTGAAACATTTAGAAAAATATGTTTGAAGCATCTGGTGGTCTCGCAATTTGGTAAGATACAGGATGTACATATATAAAAAACCTGTAAAAAAGTAGCAAAATAAATTATTCTCATGCGACACAATGATTCTGTTACTAGGAATATTACAAATACACGTATTGAGCGTCATATCCGCTAAAGGAAAACGGCAATTACAAGCTAATTAAGTTTTGCTTTTTCCACTAAGTATATAAACGTTTAAGAATTTAAAACTATTCTCCACACAACACCGCACTGTTTCATACTGTTTAGTTGAACGAATCGATCGCAAAATATGAACTATGCAAAATAAACTATTCAAAAAATTAGATTCATTCGGTCAACTGCTGATGGACTTTATATAGGGTGAGCCTTAAATATTTTAAAATCGCTGCAAAACAAATGCTGATTTTTTTTAAGTATTGAGATACAAATAAGGCACCACGATATCCAACTGGGCATATAATATTCAATAGAAAGAAAATTTGGTTGAGTTCAAGTTCTAGTCACGATCAGAGAGATCTGAATGACACTTTTGACATTTTGTTTGTTGACCTGTTAGCATAGCATCGATTTTTAATTATACCCCACAAAAATACAATCAAATCGAATTGCTGTTCCGCGATGATCGAACAACATCACCATAAGACTGATTAAACAGTTATTGAGGTTTGAACCCAGCTGCACCATTCTGCTAGAAACAAATGTTGTCCAAGTTCAATCCTTTAAACTATTGATCGTAACCTCTCGTCAGTCTCAATTTCAGGCTGTAGATATCGCCACTTCAGACTATCACATATCGAGGATGCATTGACTTCTGATTTGTTTGTATGCATAGCCACTAAGGTAAGGTTTGCGTATGCCTCATCTGAAAAGAGAAATTTTCAACCAATATGTTTAGTCAAATTTACTTTCGAAACGAATGTTTTTAATATTTCCCAACGTTTATCAACCATATTGCATGTGGTTTTAACCCGTGGAGATATGATACCGATTTTCTGTCAAAATTGCAAGTGCGAAAGTTTTGCCAGCGTCCAAATAATCCGTGATTTAAAAATATTAGAATAGATGGCACACCCCATACATTTTAATACAAATTTATCCTCAATTTAAGAAAACTGGTTGGGAATTAGGAACAGGAATCAAATTGGAAATGACCATGAATAATTTAATCAATCTATCTTTCGACCACTTGCTTTTTTGTATGGAATGGTTTATCATGAGTATGAGAACCCAGCTGTCAGAGAAATCTGAGTTAGGTTACATCTGAAGAGATGGTCGATGAAACCTATGAATTCATTGCCAGAGCCAATCACATATCTGCACTGTATCCAGAAACGAATTGAGTTTCCTTATTAATGTGTACATCAATTGAAAATGAATACTTCACTTGTACATCTCTTGAAAAGAGGAGCATTTATCGACATTTTTAATGTTTTTAAAAATGCGATATAATTTCTCCAAAAGGCCACGATGTCTGCATGTTCAAATAGGGATAGTAGGCAGAAGTGTAAGCAATTTTCTGTTGTATTTGCCAAAACAATGTTATAAAATCGAAAGAATAGGGAGAGCAATTAACACAGACATGAGTCTTGAAAAGAACCAAGCTATAAGTGAAAGGGTATGGTGAGGTTCATTCGCTGTAACCTGAGGCATCTCCATCACTTCCATGAAAATGTTCACAGGATAAACAGATCAAACCAGCCCTTTGTGGTCCAGCAGTAGGAGACTGCTTGTGAATATATTGTATTCAATGAGCATCGAGTGGATAGTTAATATAGTAAACATCAACAATCATTAATGACATCAATATTTAGACTTGAAAAAGCAATCAAGTGTTTGGCTATTATAACTGATTAGCGATATGCATTCAAAAAAAACTTTCTAGAATTCCTAAGTTGTTGGTAGTTCTATTAAATTGAGGATTACGAGAATACTCCACAATCCAACTAAACAGTATAATCATACAGATTCAATTATCATTGCTTTGAGTTACGGCGATCGTGTTGTTTGTCTGTAATGCTGCCATCTTCTTGCTCAGCGAATAGATGGGCTGCTCCTCAGTCCCGACCTGCCCGAGTCCCGAAGCCAAAGCGATCTTCTTAGGAGAACCCGACTTGCTCGGAGGCGTCCCTCCGACGCCATCGACAGAGCCGTGCCTGCTCCTCGGTTCTTCGTTGGCCCTCGAACCGAGAGAGGAGTACGGCTGTTCCGAGTTGCCATACGAATGCGTCGGTTGTCCGGTATTGCTGTAGTGATTATAGTTCTGTATCAATGCTGATACTCTGTTGGATGTGACCGGCAAGCTGGACGGCTGCGAAGGCGGAGGGCTCGAGACGGTCTGGTGCACTGTGACCGGTTGATTAACTCTGAAATCAGGGCGGTTTGTCTGCGCTATCATAGCGGGTTTCACAGTGAACACGATGTTATCTTCCTCGTTCTCTACACTTATCTGGTTGGTGATGACGGCGGTCTGCTCCGGTTGAGGCTGCTGCTGGTTTATCGGACTAGATTGCTGCGGAGGCGGTTGTTGGTTGTTGCTTGTGGCGGGTGTTCGTTCTCGTTCGTTCTCGACACACTGCGCGAGAATGGAGCGCCAGTCTATGTGTGTGTGACGTTGTCGAATGCAATCCACAACGTCTAGAAGGTTCTTGGCATCCATTGCTAGGATGTGTGCAGCAGATAGCATGTTCCTGAGAACAAATATTAACAAAATTAACATTATGATTAAAAGAAAGAATTTATACTTTGTATTTTATCAAACTTTATTAAAGAGTTGGCGACGCGTTTCGGTTTTAATCAAACCATTTTCAAGCCCAACTTGTTAAGAACTTATTAACAGTTAAATTTGTTTAACCCGTCAATAACTGGTTAATAAACTTGTTAACAGTTTGATTAAAACCGAAATACGTCATCAACTCTTTAATAAAATGTGATAAATTACAAAGTAAAAATTCTTTCTTTTATTCATAATGAAAAATTGTAAATATCAAAAAGTAACCACCGAGAATATTGAAAATAATATAATTACACATAAGTTCAATAAGACACTCATTAAATTTGTCATGACATACGTTTCTCAGGCCTGGACTCATTGAACAAGACAAAAAATCTCTAGAAGCTTTTGAAAGGAAAATTCTCCATTACATATTTGGCCCAATCTAAGAAGGGGCGACATGAAGGAGAAAATATAATGCTGAGCTCTATGATCTGTACTAATATATCACCATTGTCAAATGTATTAAAATCAATACAGCGCTGGCTTCACTGTTTATGATGAATGATCTGGAGCTGGCTAAAAGAGTGATCTCCAACAATCTAATTGTACAAAACAGTACCAGCAGGCTTAAGCAGACTTGATGGAGCAGTTTTTTTGCATTAAAATTTTCTTGAATTGTTATAAACGACATTGTTTTATGTATAATTTTAAGATTACACTAAAGCGTGTGATGAAGATGGGATGGAGAAAGAGATACAGATTTAACAAAGATTAGATAGATTTCAACGTGTATGCAGTGGACCTCTCTCTATCATTTATTAAGTAAAAGAAATTGGAAGAAACTGCTGACGATAGAAGCAGATGGCGCTGTTTCGCAAACAAAGCAAAGACTCAACATCAGATAGTAGTGGTAAGAAGATGATGATTATACTTTACTTTTCACCTATGTGTGTATATGTCCTATTTTCTACTAATTAAAAGTTTCACCTATGTGTCTACATGTTATAATTACCGTAATCTTATGCATATTTAAAAATAAAACTTGCAAAATAAAAGTTAAAATTTTTAGTTTTAATATTGTATATGATATGTTAGTCAATTAAGTCAATGATAATTTAGTGGGTGCGGTTGCATTCACAGTGTATAACACCAATACAATTATAAAAATAAATTTGTAGAATAATAGGCTATCTAGCCAACAGAGAAAAA
>JAPMAF010000419.1:0-14824 GCA_026537445.1 Silvatares holzenthali | reverse complement strand
CCACTCGACATGCCATATCGCATCATTAATTTGCAGCTGACATGTTCCGAACCAAACTTTTGAACTAAATTTTTTTGTGAATCGTTCCACCTATAAAGAGTCTGCCAGCTTTGATATCTCCTTTCAATTGAAAATTAGGTTTCATGTGTTATCTTTTTTTTACTTTATCATCTCATAACTTCTCCGGGTACTTTTTATAAAAGTGAACACTTAAAAAAAGTTAAAAAGTCATTTCAATCAAACCTTTATTAATAAAATGTTTTATTTTACGATATTACTTAAGTACAAGATTATTAGTATAATACGTTATAGTTGATTATTTAATTTTTTTTTTGCATTAATCGACATTGATATGTAAATGACGATTCTATTCTAACAGCTCTACCCGTGTGTAGTGTGACGTTAGTGTGTGGTGGGTGTGCCACTTGCCACTTGTTTGTCAACGTTTCTCGGGTTGCGGTTTTAGGTATTTTAGAAATCAATAACATAAAATTGTAGTCTTATCATTGTTTATTTGTGGACAAGCATTCTTACTAGATAGTTGTGTTGTTTTAATATGTTTTTCCTGATTTTTCATTCAATATCTGATTTATCTCTTTAAAGTGTCACGCCCATACTGTATAAGCTGGTTTGGGTATTCCAACTGAATTATTGTTTAGAGATTAAATCAATGCGTGTCGCACTTCTTACAGAATGCTGATTATGAATCCGAGGGCCCAAAACCTATAAAACCGTATTCCTTAGGTAACGTCCAAATTATTAAAAAATTAAGCGAATACAAAGGAAACAACATTCGAACTATTGAACAAGCTGAACTCGCGATATTACTATCGAAACCACATTTTAAGGTAAGTTAACAACTTTCTAACGGACTTAGAGCATCAATATTTTACTTTTCGTTAGTTTTATGTAACTTAATTTTTTTGTTTACTCGTAATGATGACTCATTTATTAACTATGTCAACTATGACTACATTCATTTTATACAAGATCAGTATACTTATTATCAATAAGTACCATTTATCATTTTAAATTACAGGAGAGGTTTATGTAATCTTTCAATTGTGTATGTTTATTGCAGGCTTTGATCGATGCACACGATCAAGTTGGCTCTCTCTGGGTGTCGCGTTTGCTGAGTGTCGCTTGTTCGGAAGACATAATTGACAACAAAGTATTTGTCGGAGACGACGGCGAAATGCCGGCAAAGGATGCAATCAAAATAGTTGGAGTGAGGAAAAATCCTGATCAACCTTTAGGACTGACGGTAATTAATATCTCTATTATGCTTTTCCCAGATTATTTTCCACTTTAATGTGTTCTGGATGTATCTTATTGAGGTGTGGGGAACTACAGAATCACTAAGAGATGTGAGAGTTCCTATCTTTGTTTCTGTAGATTTATACATACATAACATCACGCCAAATTTCATTAGTGTTGGCCGAGAGATTGGATCTCCACCTGTTTTTATCCTGACACACTTCTTGAAACATTCATACATCACGTCATACATGCGCAACAGGTGTTGAAGCCAAATTTTTCTTGCCTTTCCCTTACTGCTCTACCAATTAGATTCCCACTGTAGATCTGTTTTACTAATCTCAATTTGCTATTTGGTCGACATGTTGAAACCATCTTAAACATTTAGCTTTTATTTGGTCCATGACCATTGTTTTTAATTGGTTCTCTGATATTTACATTTCTTATCCTATCACTCATTATCTTTCCGCACATCCTTTTTACAATGTCATCTCCTTAGTATTTTCCGCTTTCATGCTTCTTTCTGGCAAGTTCACATTTTATAAGGGAGATACCAAGTCTTCAATATGTATCACCAACTGTGATTCCTTGGAGAGAGCTTCATTGTTTTTATTGAATATATAGCACCATTAATTTTATTACTACCATTTCGAACTTGATAACCCTATATAAGTAAAATCACTCACTTGTTCCAGACACTCCTTGTTCACAAAGATATGGCAACAGTACACTTTCAAAAACCATCTCTGGACTTTGCCACATTTATCTTCAAGCTTTTTTTTTAAGCATTCATCATAGATCTTACTTATCAGTACTCACAAATCCTCTTTACATACTGTATGAAGCACAGTGTAATCTGTAGATTTATCTTTAGAATGAATAATATCACAGCACCAGCCGTTTAGTATGCTTAAAAAGCAAAGGGAAACTATTGCATTCATCATTATCAAAATCTATTTAAATAATGCCACCCTGAGCAATGAGTTGCTTCTTTGAAGTTTTTACCTCATGTATAAATATTAGGTACTGTTGGCTGAATATTTTTTCAGTACCTACCATGGTTCACAACTAACAAGAAAAATCCCTGATATTTTTTTCTACATCAGTAATCACTTGATCGATTAATCTTATTGTTCAAGAAGACATCTCTTTTCATCCATATTAAATGCGCCCAGCCACCCCCAGTTAATCTTGTCAGAAATCATTTGGTTAGATTCCTTATTTTATAAATTCTTATTGGAAAGTTTATTCATTAATAAAAATTGCAGTATCTCGATTAGATCAGAACCAATTAACATAATAATACAAATATTTTTCCATATGTGATGTGTGTTTTTAGATTTACGGAGATGTTGGTTATACATCTTTGTAAATCTAAAATAGTACAGAATCCCTACATTACTGTAAAAAGTAAGTGCAACTAGACCACAGCACCATTTTGGTGCAATATCAAATCATATATACGTAACGTCTTATTTCTTGATAGGGGCAGGCAGAGAGAATGAAGCGCCACTTCTCTCTATCCTGGCATACATTTCTTACTTGTTCCACATTCACACCTCTCATTATTCATGCTCAAAGGTTATTGAGACTCTTAATATTATCTTCCTTAAGAAGTTGGGAAATATTCCTGCCAGTCCTTTCCCATACTGTTCTACCAAGTATATTTGCACTATAGATCTGTTTTTTATACTTTTATTTGACATTCTTCTCTGATATTGTCACTTCTTATCTTATCACTTGCAATGTTAAATCAATTATTTAAATACAAAATGTATCTTCAAAATATATCTAATTATTTAAATATGTATATTATTATTACAATTTATCAATTCACACAAATCAGTTATGAAATCAATGTATATTAATAATCAAATAGGTCTCCTATAAATGTCAGACATACTTTAATCATTGTAAATACACATAATAGATGCATAGATTCAGTTAAATAGTATACAAATAAAAAGGGATTGAAGAAAAAAGAGTGATATGACAAAAATATAAGACCAAAACAAAATTACTTCGAAGAAACCTATTTTGCAAGAATATATACCATTAAGTAAAGTTTAATTTAAACAATCATTTATTAACACTTAAATTCTTTCAAGAACATCCATTGTTTTAGTGTGTAGATTTGTATCGCTTCCACCAGTAAATTTTCAGTAAATGTTCATATAAATAAGTTTAAGTTATTTACTAATTGAAGGAAGGACGCTTATGAAATATTTATCATTTCATAAATATGACTACATTTTATATCTCTACTGGTTATTATTTTTCATCATAGTTGCACAATGCGTAATATATTTGAATGATACATGTGCGGCTGTCCCGTGACACATATTTCCTACTCACGCACTAAGTGCTATATAACCACAAAAATTAACTTCACCGTATTTCGTTTAATAAATAGTGGGCGGATGACTATTTGTTGACCACATCTCCTGATGAGTTCCATTTTCAATATCAGTGTCGGTCATCCTTGTTCCGATTATAAAGGTGACTATATTTCCTAGATAACGTATTAAGCATTATTAATCATTTATCTAAAAAGCTCCTAAACATATCAAAGCCTAATGATACTTCAACATTGTATCACTCCATTAAATTCTGACAATGAAAGGAAAATTTACGTAGGAGTAGAGTACTCAAACAATATGTACTGCTTACAAACATTTCAAGAATCTATTCATCCGTATGTTTACATAGCTGTACTTCCTTCAGAGTTCTCGGTTAATTGTAAACACGTGCAAACAACGCTTGAGTTGTAATATGTGCTAACAGCCGGAAATGATATTGTTTACTGGTTAACTGTTATAAATATATTACACATATTTTCTCATTTTTCACCTGCTACATAGTGTTATTTTATGGATGTGGTTTTCTTGCAATCAGTAATTGTTAATAGACACTTAATTTTGCAACATGAGAAATTTACAAGGACCACAAATTGGGAACCACCCCAATGGCAAAAGCTCCTCGTACGCCACTGTCCTGATCTTAACAGATAATTAAAGTTTACTTTTCTGTTAATTGTCTGTCAATTCACTGATTCCTCGGACTGCTGTGTTCAGTAGAACTAGATATTTTGCAAATACCTATCACCCCTTCACAGTTGATATAGAGCACATTCAAACTAACCGATTCTCTAAGTTTATCTTTTGCGAGACTGTGAAATGACCTTCCGTCATATGCGTTTCCGCCCAATTGTCTCATGGGTCTCTTCCGCGTTAATTCCGCCCTATCCCACATCCCACATAGTGTCTAATGATGTTATAGGCTTGCTCCAGCGGTGTCTTCTGCCCGGGAACTCATAAAAAATATAAATCTTCTGTATATACAGTTTGTAAGCATAATACAGTACTGGCACTGTCAGGAATCTCGGTCGATGCTTTTGCTAGATCGGCTAGAAGTTTTGTAGCAGAAATGCGGAACTAACATTTTCGTTATAATACAATAGCAATGTTCTGCCATTGTCCTAAATGTTCAATGATGTGGAACGAGTTCAACAGAGTCTGTCGATGAGTACAAAATAAACTAAATTTTTGTAATATTTTGCAGGTAACGGAAGATGAACATGGGCAGCTTGTGGTAGCCCGGGTATTAGCCGGAGGTGCTGTAGCTCAACAAGGGCTCCTGGCTCCGGGAGATGTGGTGTTGGAAGTGAACGGAGCCATGGTGACCTCGGCTGACCAACTTCGAGCGGAATGCGCTCGCTCAGCTAATCATATCACTCTGAAGGTCGGCCCCAACAACCATCTTAGCCCCAATAACAAAGCCATAAAGAATCTTAAGGTAACTAATTTATAATATTGCTAAGTGTTAAGAGTTTTTTTCCATAAGATTAGACATTTACACTATACAGATATCCAGGTGCGCCCAGTCATTGAATAAGGTAGTCACCTCTGGTCGGGCGCTCCAAAATACCTTAAGCGCCTCCTCGACTCTGTGCAGAGACGAGCAGTCCAGTTGATTAATGATACAACGCTCACAAACAATCTTCAATCGTTGGAGCACAGACGAAGGGTCGGCATGTTGTATCTGTTTTACTGTTACTACTATGGTAGATGTTCTCAGGAGTTGGCGTCATTGATTCCTCCAGCCGCCATCTTTGGTAGGGCGACACGACACACTTTCACCCAGCATCTGAATGCAGTTGACTTGGGTCATATGAGGACTAGCAGGTTTGCTTGCTCTTGTGTGAGTCTGCGCGATTGTGGAATGCGTTGCCGGCCACTGTGTTTCCTCATTCCTATAATTTGGGTCTCTTCAAGAACCGAAATAATAAATCCCTCCTTTTCCCTTTGTAACGCCCACACAGCATCGCCTGATGTTTAGACCTGTCTCATATGTGGTGAAACCGATAAAAAAAAACAATTTATAAATGTTTCCATTCTAATTTAAAATACTATTAAAATTGATGTTTCAGTGCTATATGCGAGCAATGTTCGATTACAATCCTATTGATGATACACTTTTACCGTGTAAAGAAATTGGTCTCCCATTCATGCGCGGTGACATATTACAGGTAATATTATTTGTTGCAGAATTTAATTAACCATGCACACTGATAAGTCTTTTAAACTGATACCATTGCTCATTCTGTATACTCACATACTTTTTCTGTTTTTCTAGATAACAGATAGAAAGGATCCTAACTGGTGGCAAGCGTGTAAAGTTGAGGATCCAGATGTTGTGGGATTGGTCCCTTCTCCAGAATTAGAAGAGAGACGAAAGGCATATGTGCCTCCTGAAGCTGATTTTGTCCATAAAATTAGTATTTGCGGAACATGGGTGTGTACTTTACTCAGTAACTGCCCTAATTGAGTAAATAGCAATACATAATAATCTATATATTAATTTATTTAAACCAATATTTTATTTCAGATATCGAAGAAGAAGCGTAAGTTTGTGTATGAATCTCGAAGTGCGAGCAACTTTGATAATGCCGATTTGGTGTTATATGAAGAAGTTGCACGTATGCCACCATTTAATCGTAAAACTCTTGTCCTCATCGGATGCCAGGGAGTTGGTAGGAGAACTCTTAAAAACCGTCTCATCAATAGTGACCCAACAAAGTTCTCCGCTATTGTTCCACGTAATACATTTACTTTATAAAGCTCGTGTATTTTCTTATAATAATAAAAGAAAGTGTCTAACATTAATATATTATTTTTATAGATACTTCTCGTCCACCACGGCCGCTGGAGGAGAACGGTGTTTCATATTGGTTTTCTGAGCGAGATGAAATGGAAAAGAATATAAGAAATTGTTCATTTTTAGAATACGGTGAACACAATGGTCATTTATATGGCACACATTTTGATTCGATCCGTTCTATCATTCAACAAGGTACAGGAAATGTATTTATTTTATATTTTGTGAATATAACCTTTTCTTTGCAACTTATTTATTGTTCTTTTTTTAGGAAAAATGTGTGTTCTTGATTGTTCACCAGCATCATTGAAACTGCTTCATAATTCTCGTGAATTTTTGCCATATGTCGTGTTCATAGCTTCTCCTGGTATGGATCAACTACGTAACCTCAATCATTGCTCAAACAGAAATTTGCAGGTATGAATCTTATCTACATGATCGCATGATCAGAATAATTATAATCGTTTTTATTTAATTTCAAATCTATATTTAATTTTCCTAAGATTTATTTGTCCATGTTGTGTCGTGTTTGTCCTATATGATATCCAGTAACTCGAGAAGTTACAAGTTGTGTTATATGTAGTGTATCTACATTTTGTTTGTACAAGTATAATAATAATATTCTGCTGTTAATGCTTTTAAAATTCTACCTCTTTGTAATTTATGTTTAATTTGAAAGCATGATTGTTTATTTTTGCACGTCATTTTGTTTTATCAGTTTGACAGGCAGAGTTCGATTCGCTTCAGCTCCCGTAGAGCCCGTACTCTGGAATCCTTGGCTTCGTTGTATGAGGTGCGTAATATAATTTCTGTATTTTGTTATTCCTTTACGCGTATCGCTAAATTGTTGTGCATTTTGTTTATTTACTTTACTCTTAATATAATGTGTAATTGTTAATTTCATCGATTTATTTTATTTTGTTTATTTCATTTATAGGAAGATGATCTTAAGACAACATTAGAAGAAAGCGCCTGTTTACAGCGGACTTATGAAAAATATATTGACCTTGTAATTGTTAATCACGACTTCGATGCCACTTTCCGTCAGGTAGTAGAAGCTTTGGAAACACTTTCAACAACTCATCAGTGGGTTCCGGTTAACTGGACATACTAATTTTTCTAGTAAATTATTGCAAGCATTCACAAATTTTTGTATGATTTATACAGATTTGCATCAGATGCTGTGCATAACTTAGAATGCCATGTTTAGTAATTTTACAAATATTCACTTAGTAATAAATAAGGGTTTACTTTTTATATGCAATTATGTTATGTTCGATCGCATTTAAATGTTACCACAACATCTGAATTTATTATCACACCTATTAACAATCTTTTTAACAATCTTACATGTACTCATATGTATTACATTACATAAAATTTTATATAAACATTAAAAAATAAAACCTTTGCTGTGATCGCTGAACCTCATTATTAAGACCTTAAACATATGTAGGTGTCATGTTTTCTTCTAGGCATATACCTAATTAATACGTATTAATATGTAGTGCCTCCTATTTCCCAATTCCTTTCATTACTTGAATCACTCGAGCCACCTTAGATTATACCAGCAGACACTTCTTCGTCCCATTGGATTGTCGGACATCACTCTCTTAGCCCCCTTCATACATCCATGCGATGTAAATGAACGATCTGGTGTAGTCTACTGATTTTAATGGATTTGACCATGCTGACGTGTTATAAATCATAGAACTCAATATTATCTCCTCCATGCTGTTGCTGCTTTAATTGGCCTAAATGTTTGACAGGATATTTCTTTCAAATGGTTCTATAGATATTTCATCTCATTTAATGAGTGGCGAATTTCCGAAGTCTGAGCCAAGTCATTTTGATATTTCTCGAAATGAGCCAAGTTTTTAGTTGATGTAAGAGAACAATCAAATTTCGTAAAGCATCCAATTTTGAATATCACGTCATCAATGATCTGAATATGCATAAATAATAATTTTAGGCTTAAGTATTATTGATATACATAAATATAACAAAGCATTTGGTCTAATTTATAATTACATTTATACTTAGTTTTCACTTATTATGTATCATACTATTCTATTCCGTCCAATATGTTAAATAATGAATAGTGTTATAATATATGTGTATTCCACATTATAGCAAAAATAATATTATATTATAATGTGTAATAACATATGTTAGGTGTTATAAATGGTCTTGTACAGATCTGAAATGTTGATCTTCATCTTTACAAACTGTCCTTATCCGACCATGTATAACACCAAAATGATTATCTATTTTAATTTAAATTTGTTAAGTGTGCTCTGTTTTTATCTTTGTTATATCAAGTTAATAGTTAAAATTTGTGTTAGTGTATTTTAATTGAATCTCAATTTGGTAGTTAATTTTTTTTAAAAAGTTATGAAATAAATAAGTGCTGCTATGGAAGTTCATTTTTTTAATTTTTAACATTTTACATCAATGCTTCGTGGCTGCTTTGTTGGTATTCTTTGGAGGAATTTTGAAAATTGTCGGGTCGATGTGGTTTAGAGGAGCATCATTCATGAACCCAGTAGGTCGCTTATTTTCTGAATCATCTTCTAGCAAGTGGGGGGCCATTAGCAGGAATAATTGCTTTGAAAGTAGAAATTATAATAATTCATTTAATTGAAATACAAACAATACACATAATCATAGGAATACAAAATGTCAATCTTTAAAAATATATTTGTTACCCATATCAAATATGAATAAAATTTTCTGCCTGTAACTTTTAAATCAAACTACAATGAGTTGTATTTGGCAGACTTCAGAACATCAAAACAAAAATATTCAATCAGTACGTTTAAACTGTGATAATATATGACCTGTAAATATGTGGCCTAGAAAATTGACCATAAAATTGTAATGATCGAAAGAGCAATGTTGTGAATCATCCACGGAGACTGGAAGACATAAGTGGATTGGAAACATAATTGTAGAAACAAGGTTGAAATGGAACAAAGTCAATCATACTGCCGGAAAGACTATCCATTGATAAATGAAGGAACAAACTGTTGCATTGTCACCCATGGCTGTGTGATGAGCACCAAGTTAAGCGGACAGCCTTAAGCCAACTGCTGGACTGAAGCAGACACAGGAGGCAAATAATCAGACAAGAGGGAAAGTATTAAGGAGACCTTTATCCGGAGATGGAAGTAATGGTGTGCTTTCCATAGAATCCCAAATGCCAGATTTGCTCTGAGATATATTCAATATTATCATTGATTTATGTTGGCCTATCCAGGCTTACGAAGAAATTAAATAAATCAATGATAATTTTGAATACATAGGTGATTTTTCACAAAAATGGCGCTACATAAGCTATCCGCGTTAATAATAATAATCTTAGAGCAATCCAGGCTATTGGGTTTTTATGTAAGGCACACCACTAATTAGAGAACATAAGAAAATCTCCATGCAAATAGTTTACTCACCTCTGTCCATGGAATGGGACCAGTTTTAGAAAATACAGCCTGCCAACCAGGCAGCCCTTGGTGTACCAGAGCCATGCGGAAATAATATATAAATGAATCTGCCAACAACGTCCAAAAGCCATCATTATCTAGTAACCAAATTGTCCATTGATTGTCAATGTGTACTAGGCACACCTATAACAACAATAACAATATCTTGTAAGTTGATGAAATTATTAGAAAAAGAATCTCCTCGACCCCGTGCAGTACGTTTAATAAATAATCCAGCCCTCACTGCTGGCTTTCTGCCATTAGAGCACAGAAGGGATAGTCTGCTAGTTTTACTGATATTTTCATGGAAGATTCTCTCGGGAACTGTCATCACTGATTCCTTGAGCTGCTGTGTTTGGTGGAGCTACAAATTTTGCAAACCCCCGTCACTACTTCACAGTTGATATTGAGTGCATAAGAGCTAACAGATTCTCTAAGTTTTGTGCAAGACGGCCTAGCTGTGGAATAACCTTCTGTCAATGTGTTTCCTCTTACCTTTAATATGGGCCTCCTCAAGTACCACGCTAATTCCACCCTATCTCTAAGCTTTCCTCATCACACATAGCATCTTATGATATTGTAGGCTTGCTTCAGTGGTGCCTTTTGTGAGAGAATACATAAAAGAAATACAGATTTGACCTTACTTTTCCTCTCCCTTTACAATCATCAATCTCAAATACTTTGCTCTTCGGTCCTATGGCGGGCCTTTTCTCATTAATATTTGTTGCATTGTTATTATTCGCTCTGTCCATTAATTCTTTTAATTCAGGAGTGAGTGCTAAATCTCCTATTGAATTGATGTTAATAGTGCCAACGGGTAAAATTTCATCTTCTGAAAATGATAATCAATAAGCCAAATAAATACAATGTTTAAAGTATAAATCATAATTATATTTATAAAAAATTATACACATACGAGAATATTGGTAACTCCATTTCAACTTAAATCCATCTGTAGATAAATAAAAGTTTCGGACATCATCTGGTAGTGTAACTGAGTGCCTTTGTTCCCATGATGTAAGGATAACCCTGTCTACAGGCATTTTGCGCTCCACAACGACATTGGATACTCTCAGATTGCTTTCTAAAATTGTAAAAAAAGTAAAGAAGAAAATGTAAACAGATATTTAAAAAAATGCCTAGTGTAAATAAGCGTATTATACCTAAAAGCTTTATGACGCCTAAAATTAAATTTTCATAAAATGAATCCTCTGAAACAACATCTACGCAATATGCCATTGCTAGTTTGTTATAATTGATTTTGTGCAACCATGGTGCCATAACAAATAAATATATGGTTGTTGAGTATTATACAGCACAGTTAATTGAAGCATAAAATTCATTGGCTTATGCCTGGTAAAAAAATCTTTGATGTGATAATACTTACATTGCTAATAAAAAAAATAACAAAGAAAAAATAAACTAACTAATGTGATTATTCAACCTTTCCACGGCAAAAAGTTAACTTTAATTAATATGTGCAGACATTTCACAAAAAAAACATTTCTTATGTGAGTAAAACTAATTATAGTACTTCCTTAATTTTTTCAATTGGGTGTCCACTTCTGTTACTTAATATTAATTTCAGAATTTATTTATTTAAACAGCACTTATTGACACCAATAAACAAAAGAACAAGACAATAATAACAAATACTAAAACAATAATTACAATAATAATAACAAAATTAATGAACACAATATCAAGCACAACAAAAATAATATAACAATTATAAAAGTAAAATAGTAATAACAACACAAATAATTAATAAAATACTAACAACATTAATAATAGCCACAATATGTATAAAAAAATGATTAAAATAATATGTAAATGATACAAAAATATTTAAAATTTAAAAATAATATAATAGACATTTTGATATTTAAATACAATAAATTTAGTTATAGTAAAGTAATAAAGGTAGTTATAGTATGATTGCAAAGAAATATGTTCTGATTATGTCTTATCTAGGTAAATGAGCTACTTCTTTTATTTTATTGTCAAAAATTTCACTATACATAAAATAAAATAAAAACAGACCACTTCCAAATAGGGTTAGGCAGAGAGGGAGCGCCACTTGTTTCGTTCAAGGGCGCTTACACCGAGAAGTATATTTTGTTTATCAGTAAGGCCCAAGGTGTATGAAAGATATTTACACTATCAGGTAACTCATTCAGTAATCGAGCAACCCTAACCAACGGCAATCGATCCACTGTATTGGTTCTGGCATATGGAATATGCAAGAGATTATGCTAACGCGCCCTAAAATAATTCACAGGGGCAGACAGGCCCAGCATTTTTGGGTTGTCAACGCGTCCCCGAATAAAAAGAATGAAATGCAGCATCAAGTGCAAGGACCTACGAAATTCAAGAGAGTTTAGGGATAACATTCCATAGAGGAAAGATATAGGAAAGAAGATACACTGCTCAGAGAAGAACAGATAGTACCCAGGATTGATTGGAAGGAATTTGTACGTTCATGATAACATG
This sequence comes from Silvatares holzenthali, assembly GCA_026537445.1. Taxonomy (NCBI): domain Eukaryota; kingdom Metazoa; phylum Arthropoda; class Insecta; order Trichoptera; family Pisuliidae; genus Silvatares; species Silvatares holzenthali. The sequence goes on along the minus strand of JAPMAF010000419.1, from coordinate 2,438 downwards.
TGATTGTAATTATTTAATATATTGTTTTTGCAATTATCAGAATTGAGAAAAAAATACTCAGGCATAGGCAGTTTGCCTTCTTTACACAGACAGACTCGCCCTGAAGATGGACACTGCAATGTGGTTCGAAACGTTGGCAAACAAAATGTCACAACACGACATGACTACTGTCTTTGACTTACGACATATATTATTCATACAACGTATGAATAATATATGTCGTATATATATTATTCATACAACGACTTAGTCCTTGACTTACGACATATATTATTCATACAACGGGATTATGTATAAACGTTTTGTATTATCTGGTAGGTATATTTTTAGAATATAATTCGAGATTTATTTTTTTTGCGTCTGTTATCACATCTTCTTTTATCATTGTCATCTATGGCTTTGTTCTGTCATTCGAGTTGTCAATTTTTGAAATGGAAGTAGCTTCTACTTTCGAGACAGATGATTGTGAAAATGATGAGCATTATTGGAATTACACTCCAGATTATATACTTCTTTATATATTTGGGTACTTAAAAGCTAAACACCTTGTTAATGCGGGTCTTTCTTGTCAATTATGGTGCAGAATAAGTCGCGATGATATAATATGGAAACACCTGTTTATACGTGATTTCCATATAAATCCTAACATTCCTATTATGCCAGGTAAATATATGAACAGTTGATTATTATCGATAAAGCCATTATTGTTGTGTTAACTATGTACGTTTCTTTGTAGGCGCGCAAGGCTGGTTGGAAGAATATAAGAGGTTACACTGTGATGTTCCTTTTATTCAGAGTGAGCACTTGGAAACACACTCGCATCAAGTTCTTCACGTTTCTTTTTCACATAACGGACTAATGTTTGCAACAACATCAAAGGATGGCAGTGTTATAGTAATATATATTTTTTTTATTTTTATTTAAAACTGATCGAGTTTAGTACTACCATCTTATTTTTACATTCCCGGATAGGCAACCATGTCGGCCTCGTAGTCGAGTGGTTAAAGGCACTTGACTAAAGCGTTGGAGGAATGCTGTAGGTCGAGGGTTCGAATTGGGGAAAAAATGTATATTAAAATGCATTTTTCTATTCTGGTTTTAAATATATGTGTGAAATATATTAAAAAAAACGAAAACAGCAAAAAATGCATTTAAAATTTATATTCACTCTGGACTGGAAAAGAGTGGTAGATCTTGTATCGCCCTGGAGCAATACCACCGTTCAGTATTGTAAGCCACGTGAAATGAATTTATCCATGTTTCGTGACTAGAACTGGATAACCAAGTTTTCAATATCTCTTCCAACTGCTACACATCATTTACATGTGCAATTGTACAGTATGTTACAGACCCAGATGGATGGTGATGTCATAGTATCTCATGTGTAGTATAAGATAAAAAATATATTATTTTTAGAAAAGGATACATCCAACAAATAATATTTTCATTCACTATTTAGGCTTGGAGGATTACAAATAAAGATTTCTAGTGTTATAATTACTGAAGTAAAACCAAACTGACTCAATTCAATTAATAAATCAAGCCATTTGGGGTAAATATCTTATGGTGGATAAATAATAAAATTTCCGGACATATGACGCCTGTCTCCAGACAAATTTCTATATTCACTTACTATTAAGAGTAATCCCAAACAAGTGGTAACCCTAATTGAATTTCTACACAGGAGCCTACTCAAATAGACCCAAGGCATCCTGAAGCACTGTATATAACATAAAATTGTGCAAGAATGAGAGTGACTATGGAAAAAAGTTTGAGGTGGGATAAGGACAGTAAATTTGTGAAGAATATTCCTCTCGTTTTCAGAAAAGGTGATTAGCTCAAAGGATAGAATTGTGTACAATGCTCCATGTTCCTCAATGGTACCCACAGTTATCTCTAGTCGTGATTTTTCCCTATGGTGTATGACAGAATTCCATTATTTATTTATTCGTTTGCCAGCCACTAAATGTGACAAACCACTTTAGGTTATAAGGATGAATGGAATGACTGAATATTTAAGAGATCCTTTAATATGCATACATCACAATTTATATTATTAAGAAGGATGTGCGGAAAGATCCTGAGTAATAGGATAAGAAATTAAAATATATGAAAAGAAATACCAGTCAAAAAAATAACAATCAAACATAATAAAAGTTGACCATTTGATGGTGAACGTAAGAATTACTAAATATATCTATAGTGTGAATATATTTGGTAGAGCAGTGCAGAGATGGCCTAAATGGTTTAACAGGAACACATTCCACTTCTTAACGAAGTTAATGTTGAGGGTCTCAACTACTGTTGAATGTGTATGAGGAGATGCATGAATGTGGAGGAAACGAGAAAGCATTGAGACAGAGATAAGTGGCACTCCATTCTCTTTGCCTATCCTTGTCGGGAAATGGCATAATGTTATGTATGTGTATGTATATATG
>JAPMAF010000418.1:0-14825 GCA_026537445.1 Silvatares holzenthali | reverse complement strand
CAAAAAAATATAAAATTTGAATTTGGAACCATAAACAAATCATCCATTCCCGATACTTTTTTGACTGAATGTATACTGTTTTACAATATATTCTTCTAGATATCTCAATTCCACAGCATTTGTTCTACTTTCATTCCTTTCTGCTATGTCCAAGCTTCACTTCCGTACCTCAAAGTTGGTGTCAATACTCTGTCATGCACTGGCATTTAGCCTTTGTATATTTAATTTTTTTTAGATTTTAACATATCTAATTAATATGAACATTAAAATAAAAGAGCTCAACATTTGGGGATAGAGAGGTCAAATCATTTACATATAACCGAAATTCATAAATGTGCCACATGTGGGATGCGTGCTATGTATAATTAATATTTAAGACAGTCAACAATTTTAGATTTTAGATAGGTAGAAGATTAGAAATACAGTACCTGAGGTTGTTGCAAAAGCATTAAATTGATTTTGAAGAGTTCATTTCTTTTAGCAGCTGTGACTCGTTCTACTAAGAGTTCCAAACAATCTGCTACGAGGACTTTGCAATCGATAGATGAATCATTCACAAGGCTTCTTCCCAAAGACACGTACATTACTGCAGCATGATTACATAGTGTATCCTGTAAAAATACATTGAGCATTTCATATGATAAAATCCACTGTCCAACATCCACCATCACGCTACTTTTTTGAAACATCTTCAGAGAAGCAGCATGATGGTGGATGTTGGACATATAGAGGATTGTGCACCACACCACTCTATCCTGACATACATCCCTTGCCTCATCCATATTTATATGTACCCAGTATCAAGGCTGTACATCTTCTTAACGGCCTAAATAATGCTCTGGACATCTTTCACAACCCACTATCGCATATTATAGAAACATTGCATCTCCGTATCATAAATCCTTACACTTTTGCCCCTTGTACATTCCTTGACAACTGACTCTAAATAAATAAAATGGCTGAATTTCCCTTCCAGTCTCTGCATTCTATTACAATCTCCCAGTCTCTGCATATCCGCTGTGTACTTTGCCCCTTATCAATCCACCTTATTATATGCTTTGCATTGTATCATTGATTTTGTTTCACTTTTGTCATAACATTTTATAGTATTTATTTTACTTTGTATGTATGACTATGTATACTTTTAATATGTATATATGCGTTTTGTTATGCATTTTTTATATTTTCTGGCTTTGTTTATAATATACTTTAATGTACACTTTAATCCTTGGTACCATGTACTGTAAACAAATAAATATCTCCTCATACAGGCTCTATGATTTTTGCAACTACAGTTAATGCAAAGGCTAAAATTTGCTTGGTCTGATCATGCCATCATTTTCTCTACCTACAGTCCCTCTGCCTCATCCTCTGCGTCTTCTACATTTGTGTAGTATCTTCCACAATAGCTGAGAACAGCAACCATTCGCTCTGTATACCCAAATCTTCTCAAACATTTATCTTGATTTTGTCAATTACACTCACACAGCTCCACATTCTTTCCTTACATCTGTATTTCTGATTATGTTATGTTTTACTACACATTCTTCTAAAAGATCTCAGTTAACCTCATGGGGTTAGGATACTTAACTAAAGCACTGGAGGTCAGGGGTTTGTACCCCGGCGAAGCGAAAAAAAAATTAAAATAAAAATAAAACATGTGCAATTACACAGAATGCTACAGACCCAGACGGATGGTGGTGTCACATGTGCAGTATTATATACATAAAAACACATAAAAATCTATCATTTCAACAGCATTTATTATATTTTCGTTCTTCTTTTGCTTCACTTCCATACATCAACATTGGCACCAATACTTCATTATTATAATATAAATAATTCTTACCTGAGTTAACTTTTCAATCATGGTGTGTAACATTCTGATTGCAGAGATTCTCCCATGATCCAATTCATAATTTAATTGTGACAAATAGAACTGAATAAAATTATTCAATTTTTTTCCGAGAGGATATTTCTGGATGAAAACCAGCATTACTATCCTTGCTTCATCTCTGAAACAGTAATTATTAAACATTTAGCAAAGGAAACGAATAAATCAATATTAACTATTATTGAAAACAAAAATATAAGTCGGTCTCATGATCGAGTGGTTTAAGGCACTTGACTAAAGCGTTGGAGGAACGCTGGAGGTCGCGGGTTCAAATCCCGCCAGAGTGAAAAAAAAATATGTATATAAAAATGCATTTTTCTATTCAGATTTTAAATAAATGTGTAAAAATATATTTTAAAAAAATTCAAAAAATGCATTTAAAAAAAAAAAGTATATTCACTCTGGACTGGAAAAGGGTGGTAGATCTTGTATTGCCCTGGAGCAATACCACAGTTCAGAATTGTAAGCCACGTGAAATGGATATATCCATGTTTCGTGACTAGAACTGAATAACCAGGTTTTCAATCTCTCCTCAGACTGTGCAACTGTACAGTATGTTACAGACCCAGACGGATGGCGGTGTCATGGTATCTCATGTGTAGTATAAGATAAAAAAAAAATACTAACCGTGTTCTAGGATTTTCACTAAGAATAGTGATATTGGCGATTTTTCTCATAACATCGTTTATTTCTGTTATTTTATATTTAGCACTTATTATAGTTTTAATGAGTGCGAATGCAGTGGCTTGCCTTTCTGTATCATTTATGTCATGCTCAGCATAGAGAAGAAGTGTTCTGACTTCATCTTCACTTAAAACGTGATATTTCACTTCTCTGATCAACGCCGTAACAGCCTAAAATAAAAAAAAATATTATTTTACTCGTCCTCCGGTAACTTTGTAATTTTCCATAATTAATAACAAACTTTTTTAATTTACTTTGTCAAAACCAAATACATTTAACACAATTCTAAGTTTTTCGATCATATGCTGACCATTCTCAAGAAAGTAAACAATGAAATTTCATGAAACACTCACTCAAATTTCACTAATTGTAGAAGCATGTAATTAGTCTTCAACATTATTTCATACTTTTTACTACTTATTTATTAGCTAAGTTATAAATTTTTTTGGTTTTCTTTTTTTTTCACAGGTACCAATATAAAATAAGTTCAGTTTCAAAATGATCAAATTAAAATTAAAAAATACAAAAAAATAATTTACCATCATTTACGTAATTATTATCTCCAGATTAGTCAATCTAATTATTATCGAAAATAAATATTAAATAAGTTTACTTTTTAAATAGATGTGATTTTGACAAAATAAATCTAAAAAGTATTTTATTTTATTATTAGATGCGTGCATTCACTTTAAATTATACAAGATGGTTTTACTATAAGATGGTTTAAAATAAAAGCACTCATATAATATTATTAATAATTGAGATTAATAAAACAATTATTTTACCTTGAATGCATTTGCAACTAAATGGAAATTTTCATCTTTTTTACTCAAACCGGAAGTGGCATACTTGTGCAAGATATGAAATATAGAAGAACTGATAGTAATAACTTGCGTTCTCATTGTAGGCAGATCATATTTCTTCGACCAAAGGGACGTAATGCATTTCAGAGCTAATGTGGAAACTTTCACCTGTGAACTCTTCAAGGATTCTATTATGTAAGGCACAGCTTGGTCTATTATAGCTCTATATTCCTCGTTATTAACATTGTCCTTTTGTAAAGTTGCAAACAGTAAGCACATAGCGAATTCTGTCAGAATGTGAATGTTTGCTTGCACAGATGTACTAGCAACTTTCAATGGAATACCTTTTTTCCCTTTAGGGTCTGGAGCTATCAGAAAGCAATCCGGTTTTAATTTTTTATACCGTTCAACACGATCATCTGAGTGTTTTCGTTTCGTTCCCCCGCAGGTGAGCGAATTGATACTACCGGATAATATAGCATTTAGGAAATTCAATAGGGCGGCGGTCGATGTGTTATGATTTTCTCCCAAGCCTAAGGAAATGTTTTGTAAGGCGTTTTGCACTTTTAAAATTATCCTTTTCGAGTGTGATGTCTCGGCAATATCTTTGAACGGTTTTACCAAATTTGCAAGGTTATTTTCACTGACATTTTGAGCTATTATACGAAGAGTCGAGAAGCTTTTGATGCTCGGCTTCGCCTCGGGAGCTTTCTGACCGAGTTTAACAACCTCCTTTTCTTCGGACGCTTTGCCAAACAAATCGTTCAGGCACACTTTCAAAACATTTTGTAAATGTTTGTCCATTATACCCGGAGTGAAACTGTCCTTCAGCGTTATCAAAATCGTGTGGACAGTGGATATGAGGATGTGTACATGGATTCCTCTGGTTAATAGAGTAGTAAGATGACTTAACAATATGCCTAAATATGGTGTGCCAATTGCCAGCATAATTTTGGAAAGAATTTCTCTCGCCGAAGAGCGTACTCCGATCAATGGAGATTTTAAAAAATTGCACACCTTCATCAGTACACTGCAAAGAAATACATTATATAGTTCTCATGAAATAAATAATTGTGCTTTACAATAAATAATATTAAATAAAATTAAATTTACCTTAGTAAATTGTTTTTAAGCATAGGTTGCGGAAGTTTCTGTAAAAGTTTAACAACTGCTAAGGCCATGGGCAATTTTAGTTTCTCCTCAGCTTCTCTCTGTGAACTTTTACCTTTTCGCATTGTTTTATGTGAAGTCTCATGCTCCATTAAATGAGAAGAACTCCTATAAAGAAAATTTAAGTAAGACGTACATCTGCAAATGACATTTAAGCAAAAGGGAATACAAAAAATCAACTTACCATTCAAGCTGAGACAGTGTATTTGTAATAGTTGCAACAACTCGCTTGGCCAATGATGGAGATAATATACTTATTCTATTATAAGGAAGTACTCCTGGCTGTTCATCAGCTATTTCAGTTTCATCAAGTAAATCATCTTCTTCGAGTGGCACTTCCAATTCAGCATTATTTTCAGTGTTTTTTTCGGCACCCTTCTTTTGTGTCTCAATAATAATAGATAATTCAGTATTATTGGCTTTTGATAAGTCAAAATGAAAAGCATCCAAAACTCCCGAGACCAATTTAATCAGCTGCTTTTGATGGTCACTTTTCTGCTGTAATTTTCCTACGTAGAACTTGAGAATCGCTTCGTATTGTCGCCATGGCAAAAGTTGGCAAACTGTGCTAATTGTTTCAATTGCAGCATCAACTAATGCGTATTTCGGTGTATATTTTTCAGAACAAATAAAATGTGAAGCCAAGGGAATTATAAACTGTGTCAATGTTTTATATCCCGGAACATCTGGGGATTCCTTTATGTAATTACAGAATTTTTGAAGTGCTCGTATTTTGCGATGGAATTGCAAGTGTTGAAGGTTTTCAAAGAAGTCAATTTCTTTGTTTGTTTTGTTGCTTAAAGGTAAAAGTTCTTTGAAGATTGTGTGAGTATCGGAACATTCTCTTACTAATTCGCCTAACAGAGCAATGCCTTCCATATTAAGAACTTCATTGTCGATTTTCAAACTATTTCGTATAAGCACAAAGACAGTATCACGAAAAATGTAATCCTTTTCTGCTGAATCTTTACACTGACGAATCACTTTAGGTACTACCTTTTGCAAACATGCAATTGAAGAATTCCTTAATGATATGTCAGTGCAATATCTAATTGTGAAGAAACAGTTATGAATTATTAAAGCCGCTAGCTCTGTATTGACAAGGTTTTCATCAGACAGCTGGTAGATTTTTTTAAATGCATTCGCACGCTTCTCAAAATCTGGTTGCTCGATCCATTTTTCATCTGGCGCATTCATGTCACTTATAATAGAAGCAGTTATACGAGTCTCTTCATCATGATTTCCTAGCGGATCCAATACTTTGCACAGTGCTTTCCTCGGTATAGCTTGAATAACTTTACTGAAAAGAGGAGTTATCAACCTTACATATTGTTTAGGTTGTGAAGTTTTACTTAGAAGATTGGTTAGAGCAACTATGGAAGCTTCTAATGTGTCTTCGGTAGTATTGTGTCCCACGCGGTTAATAAGGATGGGTAAGGAAAATTGAAGAAGTTTATCAACCACTTCCGGTTGATTGACTAACTCTGTAACTCTCGATATAATAATCAATTCTCGTTTTTGTAATTTCTTTGGATTGATATTTCCAAATTTGTCTTGAAGAATCCCCACAATACTAGAAAGATGTGGCATAAGGATGCTGCTTCCGTAATTTAATTTTTCGGTGAGGTTTAACTTTTCGATGTTTTCATATTCTACAGGAACACTATGAAGTTCAGGAACATCAATCAATGTTGACTCTTCATCAACCTCAAGTGTTACTAGTCTTTCTAAAATCTGCATACACATTTCGTTCACAGTGTAATGATTCTTTTTTCCATCTAGTAATTTTAAGAAGACAGATAATGGACTAATATCCATATTTGATTCCTTATAAACATTGAAAAGAGAATGATAATGCGGATGTTGACTCCATATGTTTAATAACTTGAGTAGCGGTGTCGGACTATACACTCCCTCTAAAGGCAGTTTATCGATTTTAGGCCAAACAAAGACATTGTATAACGGTAACAAATCCTTTTCAAAGTTCCAACTATATCTTTCAAACTGTTGAAAAAATCTACCAACCGATTGGATGCACTGATTTCTAATGTCTTTAAGAATTTTGGAATATCCTGGTTTCAATTTGTTTTGTTTAGTTAGAATAGTATTGATAACATGACCAACACAAAAAACGATCTTCAGCAACTTTAGCATGAGAAGTTCTTGTCCAGGTCTGATAAATTGTTCTCGCATAGTGTCTACGAGATGAAGAGTTCCCATTATCCGTTTCGGAGGAAGTGATGCGAGTTCTTGCAAAGAATTTAGCATTTTTACTGGTATTTCTGTGTTTTCCAAATCTAAATAGTTTTCAAATATTTTAAAAGCCATGTTAGTGTAAGACATCAATTCAGACTCTTCACAACCGGAAAGGAAGCGCATGACCAATGATCGTCGCAGCTGACTGCCTCCCTTTTTATCAATTCCAATATTAGTTATCATTTTACTGAATGCAATCCTTAGCACAATAGGAATAACTGATTCTCTGTCTTCTTCCCGAACGCTTCCTTCTTCTTTTTGAATTTTAAAAGTACGAAGTTCATCCTTGAACTTTTTTCCATCAATAAGATTGTATAGGTTCTCTCTGTACGGAATTAGATGCTTATTTTTATATCTGAGCACACAGTCTAGTGCAATTTTTTGAATGATAGGATTTTTATGCATCAAAAAATCTAAATAAATCTGATAGAGAACCTTTTCCATGTACATAGCTTTAGGGTTCTGAATGTTGCTGTAAACTTTGAGAAAAGCAATCAAAGTATCGTAGGTTGACTTGGTGATAGTGCGTGAGCTTTCCTCAACCGCTTTGTCTGCTTCTTCATTTGCTTCCTCGACAAGTTCAACATCATGATCATTATCAACATCCATTGCAGATGATTCTTCCGTGAATATATAAACCTGCTGAGATTTTTCAAATTCGGCTTTCAAGAAATCTAATAAAAGAGTCGTCAAATCTCTATTCTTGGATTCACTCAATGCAGATGTATTTTGTAAAATTTCCCAAAGCCGAATCCGATAAAGAGGATAATCTGCATTATCATCAACATTATAATAACCTTGATAAGCATTAATCAGAAAATTAAATTTCCCAAGATAACCATCACCAGCTCGAGGAATTTGTATTTTATCTTTCACACGTGATGTTGCTTGCACCAGACAAGGGTAAAATATTTCCCAAAATTTATTAGCTGGTAGTCCGCCGGCGTATGTCAAAATAAATGTTTTCAACGGATCCCACAGTAAATTAAAGTTGACGTGCAAATACCCGAGGGCATATTTGAGAGCAAAACATTCTAACGGAGTATCAATTGCAAGTTGAAACTGATTGGATCCGTGGGTCATTTTGGATACACATACTAGTTGCTCCCTATAATCACTGACAGATGGTGGTAAATTTTCTATAGAGTGACACAATGAAAGGAATTCAAATTTCTCCTGTTTGAAATTTTCTTGGAGATTTGCAGATATCGTTTTGTCGCCTGCTACTTGTTCTTGTTTAATCAACCTTTTCTGCATCTGTTCTTCGAAGAGGCTGAATATATGTGTGGTCAGCAACCTTACCTGAAATATGATCAAGTTGAAGTGAAGTTCAGTATTACATATAAATACACGTTTAGGTGATTTTAATTAAAAAATCGATATATAAAATATTATTCAGAAGATTAAGCCTACCTCATGTAAAGGGGACGTCAAATTGTTATCCATTAGCACATTTAGTTTGGTCATTAAATCTATATCCAAACATTTTAATCGGTTGCAAACTGTCAGATACAAGTCTAAAATACGCAGCGCACACATAAATTCAGGATGACATACATGAGGCAAGAGAATGTTTACTATTCTGGTTGTTTGATCATAAATTTCGAAATCGTTTATTGTGTGAATAATGCATTCTAAAAGAATAGATAAGAAAAAGAAGCAATTTCGTAATGTCATTGTATCATCCTGGGACACTTTGCAATCTATTATACGGTTGTTAATGTCTTCTATATGACCAATCAGTTCAGAATAAAGATTCTCTAAAACAACTTTTGCTTTTGATGCATTCAGATTCTTGATATGCGGAAGACATAGTAAAACACAAATACTATTATCTGGAGATTTAAGAATCGCAGAAAGATCCATCTCGAGGAAGTTGAACATTATTTCACTGTAGCTTGCAGTGTTTGGTTCAAAATCAATAGGATATTTCACCCAAGAATATAAATCGGTTCCATTCTTGCATAATGGGGATTTAGTGATGCAAATTTGACTGAATACTCGGACAATATTGTCATCAAATGATTCTATGCAGGCGATAAAATGTGGAAGAACAATCAGGTCGAAACTGGGACAAGTTATCACTTCTTGAACAAAGTTTGTGATTATATTCATATGTGGAATCTTCAATATTTTTTTCACTACAGACACAGCATCTTCGTGGGGAATATTAGTCTGCTTCGATAATAAAATCAGGATTCCAATTTGAGATGCGACATTCAAAATAGTCTCAGGTAACTGCTCATCTAGCAGTTGTATCAGTAAAACCAAAATTGGAAACGGATTTAAAATGAAACTACCACTCCTAAACTCCATAGCTTGTCCGACTAATTTCAACATATATTCTAACGACTGACAATCATTGGTGCTATTCTTTGAGCTCAAATATGTGCTAGTAGAACTCAATATGGAGGACCAGAAAACTTCACTGTGTTTAGGGTGTATCACTTGAACCATGTCTGCAACCGTTTGAGTGAGGATTTCAAAAAATACATTTTGATTGATGGTTTTATCGTCTAAGCTCAAGAATAAAAAATTGAAGAATGATGATGCACAACTATGGAATTGATTTCCAACTCCTCTCATAACCTCGAACAAAAGTCGCCCACATCCTATTGTTCCCTAGAAATAATAATCTGGTTTTAATAAAAAGTTTGCATTAAAATTAATACTAAAATAATTTGTGAGCAAAAGCAATTAATTCTTACATCTTTCCTTGTGCTGACAGTTTTCACCAGTATGTTTAGAAACTTCCGTTTATCTTTAATGTCGCGTGCCACAAATGCAAAACTTTCTGCAGCAAAATTATTGATGTACCATGGCATAGATTCAGACAACAGTGGAAGAACAGCTTCAAAAGTAATCAAAATATCTCTCTTCAAATATGTCCGTAACGCTTTGAAGAGAAAGGCCAAACAGACCAGTATCCATTCTAACTGTTCTGGTTCTTTTGTGTTCAGAAGTTTGATTAAAGTATTTAAAAATCGCTGGAAATATGCATAAAACTCTTCCTGCAAATCCTTGGCTAGAACTACAATGAGCCTGAAAAACAGTATTTTTATTTAGTTTACTGGAAACTCATAAAAACAAAAGTTAGTGATATTTGAATATGTAAAACAATAATTTAAGTTGCTTCCACTAGGAACATGTGAGATATTAAACAGGCTAGACTAGGTGTAAGGGTAAGTTATATGAGAAATACATGACTTTTCCAAAATTATAATTCCCCAAAAAATACTGACATTAAGCAAAAAATTATTATTCAATATAAATATTTAATTATCTTTGAGTATTTCTTCAACTTAACATTTATAAGTATGCGTTGATTTGGATGGTACATGTAAGTTTAATTCAGACACCAGCTGAGGTGACATGATTTTATCAACATAATATTTTCTTAAATCTGCCAGCATTGGACAGAGAATGTTGGTTACTTAGAGAAAGTATATTGAACCTCGCCAGAATTTCATTACAAGAACAGTGGAGATAGCGCAATCGATAGTTAGAATTCGTTAATCACCCTTCACTCGCTGAAACTCTTTGATAAGTAAACTTTTTTGCTGATTATACTGCCCCCTTACAGTGCCACCTGATATCCTAAATATATATACAGCTTTAGATCGATTTGGATATCAATATAAAAAGTCTGAACCGACACGACTTATAAATAGTAAAAACTTACTCTAATAAAGGCTGAAGAGTTAGCAACGTTCCAGATTCCAAATTTTCTATCAACAAATCCACAACATCTTCTTTTCTGTGCAGCAATTGGGGAAGAGTCACTATTTGTTCCACTTTCTTGCTGAAGGTTACGTATTCCGTCGTTAGATTTAGAACCTTCCATTTCTGAATCGCCTTGTAAAAGTGGGTTTCATTCTCGACCGGCGAGTCTGTGTTAGCGTGATCTAAATGGTAAATAGCAGTATGCCGGACATCGATGTTACTTATACGATCGGCAAAGGATGTAAACTAAAATAAAATAACGTAAGTATTGAATTCACCGACGTATTTCGAACACATTTGAAAATACGTTAATGTTTAATATAGGTTAAATTGTCATTGTTTTTCAAGTTGAAATAAATGTGTTTTTAAATGAAAACTATTTTAAATAATAAATACCTTAAATCTATTGGTAGATTTGTGATAAGATGATTTATTCTTCATGATGAAATGCTTTAAGATTTCATCGATTTAAATGGATAATGTTCAGACATCGCACGTAGAACGAGCGGTAACCATGCAACTGTCAGATTTGACAGATGTTTAAGCACGTGTTGTTTGTTATTGTCGTTTCTATGGTTTACGAATGTTGCCCATACGCCAATGAATTTTCATCGGCAATCACCCACTCTTCAAAGGGGGCAGTGAAAATCGAAAACCACACCACTCTATCCTGACATACACTCCTTATCTCGTCCACGTTCATATATATCTTCACATGTGCTCTGCGATTATTATGGTTACTAACAGAGTCAACAATTAAAATTTAATTAATTTGATACTGTGAATTTCTTGGGCTGCAACTGCTGGTGCCTGCCTTGATGCCGTTTACATTCTCATAGTAAAGTATTTGTACTTTTTACCGGCATTGGTGTTAAAAATATTTGCTCAGTTTTTATTGGAAACCAACTAAAAATGTCACATATTCTTTTACAACAAAAATTTAACGTGTTTTAAATAGCAACGATTTTTTAACTTATAAACATAATACTACGCCGTTTTCCGATAAAGTAGACAGAAAGAAAGGAGGATTATTTTTCCTGGCATACATTTAAAAAAAACTCAGTCACAGTTAATTTATTTGTGTTAGAATATACAAACCGCTAGTAATATTTTGTGTATTACAATGTCGCGACGAGCGGTTGTATTTCACTAGCTATGAATTCAAAAGTAGTGAAATACAAATTAATTATGATGTTAGAACTGTTTGTACTGGAATGTTTCCATAGAGTAAAGTCAACTCTGTAGAAACATTCCATCCAGTATAAATAGTTCTGGCCAATAAAATTTGTTGGTATTTCACTATCTTTGAATTTACAACTAGTGAAATACAATCGCTTGTTGAAACACTACATAAGGCTTGTAATAACAGGAATAGAGTGAGCGGGTCACTAAATGCCGTCTTATCAAGCAAAAAATAATAATGACAGCTTGAATGTCAATACATTCTGGGATATATGGAAGTGAAGTTTGAACATGGTAAAAGAAGAATGAAAATAGAATTATAATGGTGTTGAAATCTGAATGTGGAGTGACGTTGACAAAATCAAGAAAAATGTATTGAGATGGTTTTGGCAAGCACACCATATGTATGTTGAATGAATAGTATGAAACATTTTCAACGTGAATGTAGAAGGCATAGAGGGAACATTCAAGAAAATCATGGCATGAAAATATTTACCCAATTTTATCGGATGGTTCTGTCCGTAGGCGTAATAATCGCATAGCATGTTTGAGGAGATGTGTGACTCTGCTAACTCCTTTGGGGGAGCGGCCTGAGATTATATGGCGAATTGTAAACTTGTTCAAGTTTATTAATTTTGAATTTTGATTGATGTATGAAGGGGTTAACTGTCAGCGTTTGTAATAGGTTGAAAGTATTAGTTTAGTCCTCTGTTTACTCTGCAATGTGCTTTGGCTTCATCAAGAGACAGGCTCGACCGTTCTCGAACGCTGAGGTCTCTCGTACACTATATGTGTCGTTTGTTCTCAGTATCCTTGAATATGGATCGATTGTCTGGAACCCGTACGAGGTCACTTATGTATCTATCCTAGAGAGAGTACACAAGAAATTTCTGCGCTCACTTTACTTCAAAAAATTTAAATACTTCCCAATTTCAGAACAATTTTTATATTTTCCATCATCGTTTATTTATAGAATACTTTCTATTCACTCCCTTGAATCTCGAAGATCGATACATCTGACGAAACACATCATTCTTCTTCTCAGAGGACCAATACATAACCCAATCATATTGTAGTGTATTGGTCTCTCTGCTCCAATTAATTATTCACGTGCACATCACCACAATTCCTTCCACATTCCTCTTGCCAGAACCAACGCAGCCAATCAGATGCCTTCAGCGAGAGCTCTGCGACTACTCAATGAGTTGCCGAGAGAAATCGATATTTTCCAGTTGTCTTTAGTACAACTGATTAATTCGTTTACTCTATTAATCATGTAGTCTATTTACATAATAAATTTGTTATCATTTCTTTTAAATCGGTTCTATATGTTTGTCTTTATTGCATCTCATGTATATATTTCATTTTATTACTTTTATCTTCTCTTTTATATTGGTTTAAACTGTAATAAATAAATAAATACTTACCTTTTTCATTACATCCATTGTTTATTGTATTGTTGATTTGTATCTTTAATTATACTATATAGTTTTATTGTTATTGTTTTAAGTACAATAAAGGGTTTTGTGGAGAATAGTTGGTGCATAGAGAGAACGCACCACTAAACAATTAATTTCTTATTAAAGGTAACGAATGACTTGAATGAAACTAAGGTAACTTGAATGAAAGAAACTAAAAATGAGTTCTTTTTGGTTTCAGGTATGTGGTAACTATGTTCTCTGTTGTGTGATATGAACACTCAAAATGCCATCTAAGAAGAAATCGAAAGGCTATCAATGAATCCTTCACAATAACGTTAGGTATTCTTTACAATACCTGTTGGATGAAATCTTTCAGGCAGTGGGTGTAGTGTTTTGGAAGCTTTGGAAATTAAATCGCCAAAGGAATATTAAAGATACACTGCAATGGAATACCCATGATATCTTATTTTCATATATGCATACAATAACTTCACACTTAATCGCAATAGGGGAAGGCAAATAGAATAGAGCACCACCTGTCACTATCCTAACATACTTCTCGCCTATTCCAGATACATACATCTTGTCATACACGCATAATGGTTATTGAAATTTTTCCATAACCTTTAAAATATTGAGAAACACACTCACTGCCAAGTTTTGCTAGACCTTCCTCGTACTGCTCTCTCAATTAGTTTCGCACTGTGGATCTGTTTCACTAATCTTTCATTTACTATTTGACATGTCCAAACTGTTTTAAGCCTCTAACTTTCATTCTGTCCATGATGGCAATATTCCAAATGACATTCTTCTCTGATATTTACATTTCTTATCGTATCATTTGCATTTTTAATTTTCTAATTCTTTTTTATTACAATAATATATTTCGTATTTTTTGCATTATATTATACTCAACTACCATCTTATGACAGTGAGATTGCACGCTCCTCCCTTTGAATAAGAATTAATAAATATTTATTATGTGCTTCCGAATTTATAATTCACATCAACTCGAGATTATTTTCCATACAATAGATGGAAAATACAACAGTCGTAAAAGTTTAATTAATTTATTTCCGTAGATTCCTCGATCCCTTCTTTTGATCTCAGGCTCAAGGATATCTGTAGACCACAGACAGAAAATTTACAGTAGGTAAGATGTAAAATTAATTTAATAAAACAGAGTTTAATAATAATTATATTATATAAATGTGTTTTAAAGTGACTATTTTATTAGGTAGATAAGGATACATGCTGGCACACAGTATTATGAACATACATTATGGGGATCATACTTATATTAAATATGATTATTTATTATTATATTACAACTAATTTATTATAGCCACATAAGCTAAATATTGAAACACTCAATTATTATAACTTAGACAACTGTAAATAATTTTAATGTAAATTAGGTACGTAAATAAATAACATTAATTATTTAGAATAATATCACCGAAATCTAAAATGTACACATAAGCCAACGAATGTCAGTGGTGGACTGCTAGGGGGCCTTCAGGATCGCCAATTACTGTCGTTCTGGAAAAGAAAATATAATTTATAAATTATTCTGATAAACGCATTATGCCTTACGTAGCATTTTCAAAAATACAGTGTATTACACAGGAACCAAATGTTTTTAAAACAAACAGTTTTCAGCTGATCTACGATGAAAAGCACAAATGTATG
>JAPMAF010000417.1:1077-14832 GCA_026537445.1 Silvatares holzenthali | reverse complement strand
AAAATGTCACAACACGACATGACTACCCAAAAGTCTTTGACTTGCGAATCTTTTGGTCGTGAAAGCCTACGGAAATAGATAAATGCTATCTATTTTATGTAAGAAAAGATTGCTGTCCTATTTTAAACTTGTAGCCAAAGGGCATGGATGGAGACAGTCTGAAAAAGCTGATGGTAATTGAGAATGTAGAAAGTCGACGACTCGGGGGGCGATTACAGCAAGATAGAGAGATCAATTCGAGGAGCTGTCGGGATCTATATTCAAAGTGATGCTCACTGCAACCCGGAACCAAGAAATTTATTCCGTATAATAGACAAGTCGATGATCACAACACTCAGTCATGAAGAGAGAATTGTGATTAACCGATCCAATTCAGGAGAAATAATGCGTTATCCATCGATTTCGGCCTCGCGGCCGAGTGGTTAAAGACACTTCACTAAAGCGTTGGAGGAACGCTGGAGGTCGCGGGTTCGAATCCCGTCGTAGTGTATACAAAATGCATTTTATTATTCAGATTTTAAATATATGTGTAAAAATATATTTAGAAAAAATCGAAAACAGCCAAAAATGCATTTTAAAATATATATTCACTCTGGGCTAGAAAAGAGTGGTAGATTCTGTTCAGTATTGTAAGCTACGGGAAATGGATTTATCCATGTTTCGTGACTAGAACTGAATAACCAAGTTTTCAATCTCTTCTTCGACTTCTACACAGCATTTACGTGTGCAATTGTACAGTATGTTACAGACCCAGACGGATGATGGTGTCATGGTGTCTCATATGTAGTATAACATAAAAATTAAAAAAAACATTTATAAAACAATACATTCAGAACACATCCTATTACAATTGTTCTAAAATCACAAGCGTTTAACATTTTTTTAAAGCTAGGATACAGATAAGCATGTATACGTAAGGTTGATACCACATTATACGATATTCTTAAAAATAAATTCAAAAGATTTTTCAGTTCCATTGTATATTTAAAATATTAGTCCAGAAACGAAACTCTCTTTTAATTTCAAACGGTAAAACAATTTTATTACAATGTTGAATCGAATTATATTTTTGGGTCTTTCGATCCACTCCCACGTCCTCAATCGATTCGATATTTTCGGTAAAAAATATATGTAACAACCGTTTGACCTCTCCCACTAATGGACGGGTTATTGTACGAGTATATATGTCATTAAATGCTTTTCGCTTATGGACATGAAAAGGTTTGACCTATAACCAAGAGTGACCTTTAAATTTCACGTTGTCCTCGGGGAAGATCGGTTTGATTCTAAATATAGAAAATTCAATCTACGGTCAAATGAATATCGCTTTATCTGGCTTCGGCTTAAAATCCGCAGCGAAGACAGAGATCGATTGGGTTTATCGTTACCTACACAACAAACACGTCGATCTAGCTAAAATAATTTAATAATATTGCCATTTAGTAAAATGACTTCACTTCAAATGCATTTCTTTGAAATCCTTAAAGAGTGTGATCTTCAGTTGCCTTTTGAACTCGAGTAGGTAGGTTGCTGTTTGTATGATTAATCCCGATAGTTCAGTCACACAGAAAGCTCGGTCACAAAACTTTGACCGGCTGGCCAGAATACGTCTTGTTTCATTTAGGTCTCAATGGATTAGAAATATATTGAGGGACTATCTCGTGCAATGCCTTTAAAATAATTAAGTTTGGTTTAATGTCTACTCTTTCTACCAGTCGGATTTGACTTTAGCCCCCTAGAACACGACCTTTGATATCATTGTTTAGTTCTAGTTTGCTCAAAAGGACCTCGTAGTCGACTGTGTCAAAAGCCGCACTCGTGTCGAGAATCGTAATTAATACCAGCTTTCTGGGCGATATACCATTTATGAGGGCGGAAAATATTCTCATGAAGACAGTTTAAGCAGAATGATAGCGTATACGGATTGACTGATTTTCATTTAGCCACCCTGTTGAGATTAAAATAGTTAGTAAACTGAATATCAACAATTCTTTCTGGAATCTTTCTAAAACACGGTATATCACATTATATGTTAAGCCAATAGCTGTTCGCGCTATCATAACCAAGGTTTGCCTTTTTCAATGTTAGTGTTATTGATAATACCCTGAGAGTCAGTGGTACTTCTGCTGTATACACCATTGATTTGTTGATAATACTGACTACAACCGACGTAAGTTGCTATAGATTATAATAAGCCACGTTAGAATGGGATCGTTTTTAGATTATTTGTTATTTGACACAATCTGACATCACGAACTACATAGGTATTCTTCGGTGATAATCTAGAAAGAATTCAACACATTTTGGTGTTGTTGCGGTGAAGTTTCTTTGCTTGAAATATTCTGAGGAGTGGTGATCAAGTCCATTTTTCAAGATTACTTTACGTCAATATTCGTACAGACTACATTACGTCAATCTCGCTTATTTACTCCTGGCTCCCTCTCCATGAACAATCATCAGATTTTACCAAAGTTTCCTCGGGTCTGCTCACCCTCTTCATGTTATTTATTCCAGTAGCGTGCCTTCTTAATATTAATTAGTTTTGTATTCGTTTTCTGGAGCTCGATCCATACATTCCGGGCATTAGGGTGGGAGTTACTCGAGATTTTCTGTTTCATGTTTCCACTTCGGCACGCCTCATCACACCTCTGAGGTTTTTGACTTTGCACATTATGCTAAGTGTAGGCGTTTATTTGTCAGTAGTGTTCAGGATGGTAGGTACCATCTATATTCTTTTCAGTCTCTAAGATTACATACATTTGTACTTGCATATGATATGAGGTATGATAATAAATGATTAGAGAAATAAATACAGGTAATTAAGTCTGAATAAATTTCGAACTGTAGCGACTCTAGAGCACTCATACCACGCATAGTTATTCGCACGAGGAAGATTTAATCTCGGTATAAAGATGTTGATTATTTTAATATTATTTGAAACCTTTTTTAATTTAAATTTTATAGACACGTTCATTCCATTAACACGAGGGAATATTTAATAATGGAAAAATAATTACATTATTTTGAACTAAACCTAGACAACCGAGAATCAATCAATGTGTAAACAAAGTTAAATATATTTCGGGAGAAACTCTCCTATCTCCATCCATAGTACAGTCATCTAGTAAGATAGAATATAAATTTACATAAATCTTGCTTATGTAATTTTAACATAGCAAATAGATACTGTAAACATAATGTAATAAACTGCACATAGTCAATCTATAACAAAGAAAAAATGTAGCGGGGCATTTAAATAAGTATGTATAAACGCAATAATAAAAAAATGAATAAATTAACAAGAAAACCAAAGATTATCAAAAAATAATAGTTTTGACATTAAGAGCTACTGATTCTTCTTAAAAATCCTTTCTTATCGTAGATTGGCTGCCAGTATGATAACATTCACTCTATTGATACTACTGCGAACAAAGTACCACTTCAAAACCTCTTCTGCGCTTGCCGCAAACATCTCCCTTTATCAGCGTGTTCCTTTCCATTCCCTTACAAGAGTCATTGTGGTGGATTGTACTTAAGTACTCAATATTCCTTCTCATCTCGAATTTTACAATTCTTATTTACTTCAACATTCCCTCAAGAACCATTTGTTTCTCCCACAGTCCGTGCTACAGTCGTAATATTTGCCGGTATGCTCGCATTTCAGCCACAGTGATCTGAGCGAGTGCCCACAATTCCCCGCCGTGTAGGGCGCGTTATTCTCCTCCAGGTAGCAGGAGTGATATCCCTAACGTATTTCTCATTAAGGATCTCATCTTATTTTAACAGACGAGTCATTATCATACGATGTTTTTCTTAACTAAAAACTATAACATAAACATACCTACTGTGAATAACAGTTAAAATAATACAACAATGAACCCTTACCCAACAATGAACCATTATGTTAAAGGATAGCGAAATTCAATTTTTGAATAAGATTTCAGCTCGGTTCTTTCGAATAGAACCTACCTAATACATGTTAATAAATATTGTGTCTGAAAGGAATTGCCTTTACGTGTTCTTTCTTTTGAGAATACTGCGATGAACCCTCCTTCCTATAATTTGGGTCTATTCAATATCCGAATTAACAGATCCTCCCTTTCCGCAATTTTACCTCCCACATGGCATCATCCGATGATATACAAATATACACGTACCACGATGTTGCCTAATATGTAGCATGTGGTATAAAATAGTACAATCTATATTGTACTCGTATTGCCGCCTCCCGCGCTTTGTATATTACTGTCTACTCATTAATGCCTAGCCGTATTCTAATTCCATATACGCATGTTCAACAGAAAATGTAATAGTAAACATCGTAAAATATTCCGCTAGCATTCGAAAATTGAATGTCTTCGAGTACCTTAAAAAACAAATATTAAACCTATGCGTATTGTTTATGATGACACGCTGCAGCATCGTGGGCAATCAAGGACAAGGAAGCGGCGCATCAGATGCAAGTTCTGCAGCGTGCCGTGGAATGAGCAATACTCAGTATCTCACTGTGGGACCTGATATTGAACACGGAAATACACATGAGAACTAATGAAGTCACTATAACTGCCCGAATTTGCAGATCTTATATGACAACTGACTAGACGTCACTGCAGACTGCAATGTAAATAAATATTTGAATGGAGATCAAGAACGAGACGAAGTAATGTTAGGCGTTGACGCTCTGATGGACGAATGACATTGTGAATGACGCGTCAGAAAAAACAGCACTAGACAGTACCCAACACGTGTTTAAATAATATTTTTCCCTGACAGAGGGGTAGATTTTTATCGCCCAGAAGGAATGTCGCCGGTCAGTACTGTACGTCACATTTTATAGATTTATTCACGTTATATTCCAAAGTTTATATGATTAAGTGGAGTTAATCAATTTTTCAACTATTTCAGAGTAATACATAGAAGTTCTTTATTTTCAGGTGGAGCTGCAGACATGCGTTTCTCGGTGTCCCCTCGGGGAGGAGCCAGCGGCTGGGCCGAGTGGCTGCGGGCCATGAGGCTCGTGGCGCGTTTGCCAGCCGGAGTGCCCGTTGAGTTTCGCAGGAAGGTCAGTATTTAATATGTATTTACATTCATAACATTGCCTAACGATCAACTTTCCATTACTCTATATTATTAATGTCATATCGGCCAAGATACAGCGGTACGAGGAACAGTTAGATTACAACAGAGAATCGTTCGACAAAACAAAAGTTAAAGCTCGTGTGAGAATCGTTGCATAGGACTATCTTTGGGGAAAATTATTTATTTAATTACGAAGTAAAACTAGATCATAATAAGGTTACTTCTGAAATTAAGAGGCAAAGTCTACACGCCATGGTGCTCAGGGTAGTGCCGGGAGTATAGTTCCTATACATTAATGTAGAGAATGTAAGCATAAAAGAAAGGAAGTTACACATTGTTGTATATGTTCAGTGGTGACTTTGTAACAGTATTCCGGACCATTGTCGAGTATAAAGGAACCAAAACAGAGAAGGGACCGAATCCAGTGGGAAAGGAAGCGAAACACGTCGTATATTAAAAACTCGAGTGATAATAACTAAGTAAAACATTAAACATTGTTGTTTGCGCAGATCTCCCCCGACATATGAATGCTTGTAATTATTTAATTAATTTATTTAATTATTTTATTGAACACGATATAAAATGATCTATTGAAGGTTCACCTAAAGGGTGACATGTCATGCTGATGTTATGATCCTAAAAACTTGTGTGCAAACAGCTGCTAACCAGCTCTCTAAAATCGGAGGGTGCTACAAATGCTGTAGTTCTTACGATATAAACGATTGGTTCGAATTTTTCGGTTCTATTAGGCTTAGAATTTTAACAGCACCCACCACTATATATGTTATATTTTTGCATCCCAATACCAAGAATACCAAAATATTTTTTTCTGGAACTCCAATCACAGTAATTCAGATGAGATTCGCAAAGAAGCTGGACGTAGTACGTATTTTTCTTGTCTTTGTTATTTTCTTTTTGTGTAATTCTTTTGTATTCATTTCTTAGCATTTTCTATACAACTTGTGATCACATTGTTCGTTCTTCAAATACTTGTATCTCTAAATTACATCAAATGGTGTATCCTATAATCGTGTATGTAAATGACTATTACCAGCGATTGATAGATATACTATTAACTATTCTTATTTAGTTTTGTTTCATTATGTTAACTTTTTTCTACAAGTACGTCGCGTATTTCAATTTTCGTGTATCACCATCAGCAATTTCGTATTTAGTAATGGAGTTGCTGCTTTCAGTGGTAATAAAATACTCTTGCGAATAAATATTTTATAATATATCTGTATGACTTCAAAGGAAATCCAGTATTTGCGTCGTCGCGGAACTGCGCTATTACGAATGGTCCTATAATATGAACAAGTTTCCATTTCCTGCTTTGCTCCCCTCTGCTAGGGATGAAATTGCTCATTAAGTTTTATTTCAAGACTCGCAGACGAGATGACAACATCAACAATTCATAAAGTCTCCACTGAAACAATGTTTTCTTTGCATCAATGCGTAGTTCAGATTATAGGCAGCAAGAATAAAAAAGTTAAATTATTACATTATTACACATTATAAAAATCAGAATTTTAATATTTGTGCGCTCTAAATGGAGATAAAATTTATTTATCTTTCTTTGAAAGAATCCCTTTCTACGTAGAGCATTAAAAATAAGCTCATCCATCGAATAGACATTTCGTATACATTTGTTAACATTAATTTTAACTCAGTAAAAAACATTTAATCTTCGTAGCAAATTATCGAAGACCTACTATATTGATGCCGCGCTAGACATCGTGAAATCGGATTCTGATGAAAATATATCACAAATATGGCTATGCGAAATAAAAAAAAAAAATTATGTGTAAAACATTAAAAAGAACGTTATTTTTAAATTAATAATTTAAGTTGCATGAAATGACTTGAGTAAAATTTTGTAATCAGAGCCGAAAGATTACTTTGTGTTACCTTCTACTGCTATACATTAACATATTCAGATGGAAGTGGTATCTTTTTGTCTTATGTGTATAGAAATTATATATTAGATTATTTTATAATAAATATATTACCTTAACAATTAGTATAGCCAATAGTAGCATAATATAACAATCCTAATATATCTCGATAATATAATACGAGCATAAACCAACATAAACGAGTACTCTTTTACAATTTTATTGTATTAAATCGAGACATGGCATTTTTTCTGAAAGGAATCTTATTCTGAATATTGGAGTACGAAATACATTTCTTATCATATTTTTGACATGTTCTAAAAAAATACAATGGGGATTTGTTATTTAATTAGGGGAAAGTAAAGAAAGCAATCTAAACCAATTATTTATTAGTAATAACTACCAAGCGATATATATTTATCATTTGTGAGTATAATTCGAACGTGGTATACGAATGTACAAAATACTCTGTCAATCTTATCTCCTCTCTTGTGATTTATTGACCTCAGATACGTCCAAGACATACGTTTTCTTCTGTTCCTCCACTATACCTTCCCCACTCAAAGCATCTCTGATAATAGTATTCTCGTAAGCATTCTTTATTTCATCAATCCATCTTTGTTTTTTCCTTCTCCATAGGCTTTCGTAATACAAAATAATTTATTGTAGAAAGTTCACAATTCCCCAAAATAAAACTGCTTCAAACAGAAATTAGTTTGATTCGTTATATATGATTCATTTATATGATCTCTTATTCGATTTGAATTTCTTTTAGTTTTTCTTTCGTTTGACATTTCCTCGAATTGAAAACAGAGATGTTCTAACGAAAAACTATTTTGGGTGTGGTTGCCATTGCACTTCGGTACATTCGAGACTTCTGGTCTCGGTTTTAAATTTAATTGAATCAAGAGTATCCGATCTGTCGATATTTTCATGTACGATCTTCCACAAGTCTACGTAATCCGCACAATTTTCCGTCTCTCGAGAGTTGGCAAACAGTGGTGAATCAAAGACTCGTTATGTGAGGCATCGTTTTATCACATCGCAAAACCAAACATTTTCGCTTTAGTGGTTACAATCAGAGTGTACCGTAT
The DNA here is from genome assembly GCA_026537445.1 of Silvatares holzenthali. NCBI lineage: Eukaryota > Metazoa > Arthropoda > Insecta > Trichoptera > Pisuliidae > Silvatares > Silvatares holzenthali. Next base: position 6,764 of record JAPMAF010000417.1, on the reverse strand, counting down.
AAGATAGAACGCTATCAAGGAGCACCCCAAAATCTCTAACCTGATTACGGCTTACCAAAGTCCCAATATATAAAACGTAGCTAAAGTCAATATTGATAATTACCCCGTAAAGGTAATTGTTTGACACTAATCGGCATTCAAGGACAATTGATTAGTCTCGCAGTTATTTTGAAACCCGAGTGAGTCTTCCTGAATTTTAATACAATTAGCCAGGGAAGCATTTAGAGAGTATACTTTCATGCCATCAGCGTAAAATACATACTTGGAGATTTTAAGACAGTTTCTAATATCATTTATCGAAATGTAAAGATCCCATGGAACCCCAGAACGAGTGACCGCATACTACCAGCATTCCTCAACTCGCGATCGACCATTCCGATTGGAGGCCAGCCATCTTAATAAATCTCGCGTCCATTTGTTTGATTATAAAATCCGTTATTATCAAACAAATGGATTAAATCATAACTAGGTTAGACCTGACAGACCTTTAGCTGACGAACCCTTGCTGGCTCTCAACAATATGGCATTTAATATATTATTGGACATACACCGTAATCATTAATAAGGCACTGACAGTCGGTTAATGCAATAGAATGAGTACGATAGTTTTGTATATATACGATGTATTGTGGGAAGTCCGCTACACATGCGGTGCGAATCTAAACTGTGTACAAATAATAATATATATACACCAAAGTATGTGTATAAAACTGTTTATATACCATTTTTACAAATGTAATACATATAGTATTTAAAAAGAAATGATTTGAATGCAACGGTATCTGGAGGCTCCTTGATAAAGAAGAAAAATTTGAACGGACGTATTTTTCAGCGTTTCGGAAAATTTATCACATTACCTTCCTATTTGTTTTCTTTGAGGAAGTCTCGAGGGGCATGCTAATTATTTTTCAGAAAGGGGAACAGTAAGCCAAAAAGTTTAGGAACCAATTTTAAGCGAATTAGTCTCAAAGGAATAACGCAATAACCGAAAATATAATTACGTAATTTTTGTTTGTCGCGCTTGAAATATGATCTGCCCTCGGGTTGTACTTAAGTATGATTTATAGCGGATGAATGCTCGAAACTCCATTTGAATGTCGGTTTGTCTAGCGGGTATAACTGTAATGAAATCACGCACAGACGTCAGTCCAGCCCCGCTTGAATCCAATTATTTTTCACCGCTTATTATTGCAGTTATGGCTGACTCTCGCGGAGCAGCATCTGAAAGTGAAAGGGGTTGACTGGACCAAAGCGGAGAAGATTTGCTTCAGCGAATGGACTAATCCTGATGATACCGAACTCGGTGTGCAGATTGTTAAGGTGAGAACACGATTATATTTTTTCTTGAGTTCTATAGTCGTAAAAAATACAGTTTAATAGGGTCGTCACATTTTTATTAAGAGTATTTACGAAGAATACCATAGCAACTTAATAAATAGTGAATTTTATTAATTTTTATTTTCTTGGTCTTAACCACAATATATTATATAATTAATTCTTCTAACTCTTTACTCTTCAAATTTAATGAAATTGAATTAATTATATATTATATTACGGTTGGAGACTAAGAAAATAAAATAAATGGGTTTTTAAAATGGACCACAAAGCAACCGAAGATAAAGTGAAAATTTGGATAAAATAATAAATAGGAAATTTGGAAAAAAATAAATAAAATTACTGTGAATATCAACTAATATTAAAAAAACAATACATATATATCAAATGTTTTGAACCATACCAGTATAAGAATATATCTGATATCGATGGTTTTGAAAATTATCAATATTAAATACTTTTCTTAATAAAAGAGTGATATTCTAGAAATTTAGACAAATTGATTTAATCGTGTAATTCGTTAAAAAGATGTAGGTCTGCGAGAATTTCTCTCTATAGATAGAGAATTTCTAATTTTCATAGAAAATGGAACAGAAATAAAACACTTTTAAATCTGGATATCCGAATCAAATTAAAAATATTAAATGGAAAGTTATGAAGTTATGCGCCCCGCAGGAAGGTAATTTCCTGTCTCAATCAATTCTAATTTGCAATCAAACTCTGGGACTTAAATAACTCCAGCAAACTGAAGAGCTGCGCGCATTGCAAATGTGTACGTATACTATCGAGCAATTTGTATTTTGATTGCTTACAAATATTCAATTACCTATGACTTTTCTTCAATGAATATTATCGTTATTTAAAATTATAAAAATCTGTTTACACCAAAACAGGAAAAGGTGTATACAAATTTACCAATTATATTCTGATGATCTAAATAACGAGAATTTCTCTACTCCTACTGTTACAGAGTATTTGGATGCGCGAACAACAACCCTATTGTAATAGATCCATGCAGATAATGACGCATCATATGTAGTGCAAACTTAAAAATGTACTTACTTACATACAAATATGTCTGTCCACTGCTAGGCTAAACCTCCCCCATATCTCTCCAGGCGTCTCTGTCCTAGGCATTCTAAATACATATCATTAGCAATCCTTTGTATGTCGCCATACCATCGTGTTGGAGGTCTCCCTCTGCTTCTTTTGTCTTCGCGAGATTCCCACTCTGCTATCATCTCGTCTAAACTCTAGCAACATACCCCGCTCATGACCACTTCAGCTTTGCCATTCTTTCAATGACATCGGTTACTCCCGATCTTCTACGTATTTGGATATTGCTGTATCAACCTATCACTTCTTTCCTTTTGTGACGCTGCTAACTCAACCTACAATAATATACGTGAGGTAGATAGCATGCATCTAGAAGCTTCCAAACGCATTGCCCGAAATGGCGACCCTCTGGAAGATTCTACAGGTAGTTCACCTACCTCAGAGAATACGATATCGTCACCGAAACAATCGATTCTAAAAGAATATGCACACACTCACCTATATAAGGAGTGCGCAACGCAATATGTCAGAGTTAGATTTTTAAATTCCTACCTGAGGCAACTATCTCTCGGTCGCCCGGCTATCCGATTCGCACGACGTCTATTCGGGAACAGCTCCCTGGACACGCGTATTTTCTGCCGCGATACAATTCACCGCGACCTATACACTGTCATTTCTACACTGTGTATTTGGAGAATAAAGAAGATTGGAAATCTACTCTCATCATTTAAATTAGCAGGGCAACCGTACCTGCCAAACCAAAACTAGTTCATTCATATGTTAATTTATTTTATTTTATTTATTCAACACATTCCGCTGTCTTGCCGAACAACCACTATGAATCCTTAAAGATCTACTGGTAGTTGGTAATCAATTATTCAGCTCTGTTTTCTAAGCTATAATTTAAAATCTCGTAATTATGTACTTTTTTATTAAATCAAGCTCGTGTTCTAGTAGCTGTTGAATAGGTTGAGCACTTTTAAAGTTTGAGGAACCAGATTGACAAATCAAATTAATTTCGAAACAGAGGCTACAGATCCGACATAGACTATCAAAATTCCAATATAAAAATAAGGATGGGATCTGCTCAAACCAAACGAAATGTTTCCCTCAGGAAAGAAAATTAATATAATATTTATTACTCCCATATGTTATTTTTACAGAGTTTCTCTCTCAATTTACACGCAAATACCACTCCAATTGTCCACTGGGAAATTTCCGCTGTGATTTGGCAGTTATGGACAGATTTATTTAAAATTTATTTCTTACCGATTCGCACTATCTAATATATATTTTAGACTTTGTTTTAAAGTCAAAAATGTTAAATTAGGTGGGTTTATAACAAGCTTATAAAGGTACGCCTACAGTTGTATTAACTTGTTTTTTATCACTTTAGAACATACGTTTTGGTCATTTTCAAATATTGCACATTGCGGGTACCTACATCAACAATTTAGAATAAAAATACTAGATGTCAATGGGATAGAAAAGGTATGGATGGATAGAAGTATGTTTATGGCATAGGTACACTTCAATGAGAATCTACCATTTCTAAATTCTTGCACATCTGTTTCATATAATACTACTCGAATGCTGATACTGTATACTCGAATGCTGATACTATACTCGAATGCTGATACTAAACTTAAAATCTCGTTCAAACTACACGTACTCATGTCGTTTTCCGAATCAGTTGTACATTTGTTTGCACACAACACATACAAACAACACATCATGTGTTGCTTGCACAAACAATACATAAAAAATATAATACATACCTACGCAAATAATCCCGAATGAAGTGCAAATGAAAATGTAAATTTTTTTCAAGAATGAATCCCTTATGTTTTGGTACATATAATTTTGATTAAAGAAATGTAATAGTATTTTAAACTTATTGTCTAAAATCTGACATATTTTTTTAGACTTCGCAATATGCATACATCAGTATTTTTTTCAGCTTAATGTACAAAAAAAAACATTTCATATATTTCTCAATTTCTTTCCTTCATTTTTAATTTAAAAGATCTGATGATGCCAAGATTTAGATTGAAAGAAACGAATGTTACAAAAACGGTGACATTATTAAAACCGAATTCAATTAATTTGGCTTTACTTAGTAGCGTCGGTAGCGGAAAGTAGAATTTCAGATGATGTATTTTAGACGTTTCGTTTTAAATCGTATCATTAAACCACGGCTGTATCTTTTATATTACGGAAGATTATAACATAAATAATTTCCTTAGAGTCCCAAATAAATTGTTCGGGCCTTCAGTATGCTAGTAATCCAGTAACTCTCTACAAAGGGTCTAATTAACTAAGTAACGTTGACACAAAAACACTACCGTAGAGATAAGAGGAGGCATAATTACGTGTAATATTATTGAATTATTTTAAAGGACCTACATCGCACCGGATGTTCGTTGTTCTGCGGCTCAGAGGGAAGAGAGAATCAGGCTGTACTCAAGAGGGTCTTACTGGCTTACGCGAGGTTAGTTCACGCTATCATATCGCACTGTTATAATTGTCTAATCGCATAAGTGACTTCGTTCTATCGTATCGTGTGACAAATGTATGTTTCGGTTACGTTCTAGATGGAACAAGGCTGTAGGATACTGTCAGGGATTCAACATGTTGGCGGCCCTAATTCTGGAAGTGATGGATCGTTCGGAAAGTGATTCCTTGAAGGTTGAATATATCTTTATATTGGATACTAAAACTGAAATCAAGAATTGCAAAATGTAAGGGGTAGCACGAATATCCAGTAAACTGACACACTGAATTTCCGGTGTGATATTAATGTAAAGTTCTTACTGTTCTTGAAAATGCCTTTTACAGTGCCGTGGCTTGCTATGCTAAATCGAGAAAATAAAATCTATAAAACTAATGTGCATTGCACATAAAAAGTGCAATAGATAGGGAGAGGGAAAGTTCCTAGGTATACCCGAAATTTTTTAAGAACTTATTGTTTTCATATTGGTTCTCTCATTCTTCGATCATATAGGGACATTGGAGGGATGGAGAGAAACAAAAGCATGCTCTCGTTGAGCAGAGAAAATGGAAGAAGAATATATTATCAACACCTGAAATAGCAAGAAATTTGATAAAAATAATAATTTTAATACAAAATTAAATACATGCAGGAAAAAGAATCATAGAATAATATATAATTTTTACGCGCACACGTTTATACACATTTATTTGCATACATCCGTACTTATACATCCGTACTTATACATCCGTACTTATACATCCGTACTTATACATCCGTACTTATACATCCGTACTTATACATC
>JAPMAF010000416.1:0-14833 GCA_026537445.1 Silvatares holzenthali | reverse complement strand
GGACACTGCAATGTGGTTCGAAACGTTGGCAAACAAAATGTCACAACACGACATGACTACCCAAAAGTCTTTGACTTTCAAACAAGATGTTTCATGATTATAAGTTCCTAGTAAAAATCCTACTACATCCACTTCAGGCATTTGTGCATCTGTTTTCTGCCCGTAAAATTCAGTACTTTTTGTCCGATATCTGAAGGTTTTAAGGGGAACAGAGTATGCATGAAATATTAATATAAATGATTTACAATTTGTAGCATAATGTCTAGACAAGCTGTCTTCTATATAAATCATGTCGTATACAAGTAAGAAGGTTAACTTAGTCTCGAAAGAATGTTTCCATTCTTTCCCTAAAGGGCATCAGGTGCAAATGTCAACTTTGACTCATAGGGTTAAAAATCTTATCGTTAGGACGGGGCATAAAATAAAAGGGTCCCCTTAGAAGCACTTCCCCTTAGCGTTGTAGGTCTATACTCGTATGTACGTTTTACTCCTTTTATTATTGCAGAGGGTAGTATCGATTGATAAGCACAAAAGAGAGGGCAATAATTTCCACATGAACTGCAAAATGAAATGTCCTCTCCACGAAGCCTGAAGATGTAAGCGCATGCAATTTTGGAACAAAGGTTATCGTGTAGGCTTGTTTAAATTTTAGTAAAATATATATCGCTGTTTGATCGTATTTTTTTAAAAAAATATATTATCTCTTTTTTGCCGATGTTTCAAAAATAAATTAATACTCCTATATTGACAAAAAATTTAAAGTATAGCAAATCAGTTTATTTAAGTGCAAAATATTGGCAACAATAAAGAATGAAGATAGATTTCGTGATTGAAACTGGATAGTTCAAATTTATTCCATTCTTAGTACTGCTTCTTTACCAAATTTCACAGTAACATAGTCTATATAATTTTGATGTAAATGGATAGCAATATCTCTAATTTAGTTTGTGTAAAAGTATTATATCAAAATTTTTATAAAACGTTTTTTTTTAAATATTACAAATACCTTTTTGAAACCATAATTTTGTATGTTAAGAAAAGCTACAAACATTTATGTAAAATAACATTACATATTATGCTTTTGCTAATTTTTTTCGTACATAGCCAAACGTGTCATTTGAAATGATTCTGATTTCTGGTTTGGTTTAAAGATGCTCCTAGATTGTTAAAACTGTCGTTCCCAAAGCTATATTGATAACAAAGCTATATAATAAAAATGCTTTAAGAAAATTAATTATAATTTCTGAAACAATTTTTTGCATTTTTTTCTATCAAACCTCTGATGTTTGCTCGGTTTCCTTAACGTAATACATAAAAGAGAAGATTTTGCTGAATAATTTTCTATCGGTGCAAGAACAGGGTATTTCGTGAGGCTTTTTCTATTAAAACGTCTATTGCAGCCGGAGCGGTGGAAGTCATTTTGTATTACGAAGTAATTTTTCAATTCCTTCCTTTGAGAGATTTTCAGACTGACATAATACAGCCAGCAAAATTGAGAATTTAATATATGGCAATTATTGGTTTCCTTCCTTTTTACCGTTCAAAGTGTGTTTATTTTCGTTTTGTTTACATGATAGCACCTTTACTGTTATTTCTTGATTTATTTACAATTAAAATATTTGAAGAGTCCAAATCTCCAGTGACATTTAGTATATGGCAAAGCTTAAAATTATAATGATAGAAACATTCTTAGTCGTATTAAAGATTATAACTGATTATGCCATAATATGTTAGGCACTGTAAGAAGAATAAGCCCTTGTATCGCCCTGGAGCAATACCACCGTTCAGTATTGTAAACCACTAGATTTATCCATGTTTCGTGACAAGAACTGAATAACCAGGTTATCAATCTCTCCTCCGACTACTACACAGCATTTACACGCGCAATTGTACAGTATGTTACATACTCAGACAGATGATGGTGTCATGATGTCTCATGTGTAGTATAAGATCCAAAGTTTGTACTAAAAAATGAATGCAAAAAATATGAGACACACCGGAATGTTAGTTAAATGGATACTGTTTTAATTATAATACACATTTGACCGTGTTTTTCTGTAAAAGATTGCAAAAAAAAAGTTTTCTGACAGAGATGCACATAATACATGGTGTGATAACTTTAAAAATATAAATAAATTCGACATCAACGAACAATTCAATTATTTTAATACCATCGAGATAACAGGCATTAAAATTTTCGTTACCACAATCACAACGCTAAATAAAAAACCGTGACCTATGGAGGAAATTTCTAAAGTTTAAGAACCTGCTGACCTGAAGAATACACCCCAAAAGAAACAAGTATAAGTTGGTCTATTTTTTTTCTAGGGCAGCAGCTAAGTTAAATTTGAATGGCTCCCCTCATCGGCGCAGGAGAGATGATGATAGTAGCGGCGGTGGCAGTGGTGGAGCGAGCCTCAGAGAAGGAGGAGGGGGCTTTAGCCTGGCCTTGCAGAGGGCCAGCCCGCCTCCTCCGCCGGCTCTGCTCAGGAGGATAGGAGCCAAGGAGGCCACTGGAGTAGGCAAGGTAATAACATTATTTATGTACGTAGCCCTTAACCGGAAAGGTTTATACAAATTTCAGTTTATTGAAAAATACAACAAAAATATGTTGCGTATCTAATAATTATATCACCAAGTTAACCTTTACAGTACGACTAGTGAACAATAAAATGGAACGCTGTCGGTTGCAGGCTCAATTTCTGTAGAAGTCATGATGCAGTTTTCAATGTTCATTATTTTTTTTATACACGTTGATACATTCATGAGAATTATCAACTCCAGATCAGTTTCTATGACTCCGGCAATCTTTTATCAGCGTGACAAAGGATGGCTTGTGTTCTGTGGTTTGGTGCTCCCGTTGCGTTCCAGTTCTGGTCTGTTTCGTCTTGTGTGAATCGTTCTCTTTCACTATAGCCTTATCAACATTTTTCTTCACAAGCAATGTCCGAAGAAATAGCATATACATTGAAGATACATCGTAGAAAGCGTATTCTGAATTGATGATAAGTAATGCATTATCCCCATGTAGCAAAATTACTGTTCGCGTAGAACATAACTCAAAATAAATAGATATATAAACATGGTTAGGTTTGATTAACCAAAATAAACGGTATATATTGACATCTCATGTGAAGTATAATACTTTTATATGTAATTTTATGCATCTTAAGCACAGCAATAGTCAAAGGTTAGAACGCAAGATATTTGGTTCATTACGTTGTAATATATTACAGTGCCCTTTTACAGAATCTGTAGGTAGTTGATTAATTCAGATTTTTTCTGAGAGATTTTCCCCGAAAAAAAGGAAATTCTTTCCAACCCACGCATTCTAGTGACAATTGTTATTTGTATAATATTTAGTTTGCATAGATATCTCTTTAAGAATTGGATTCCTAAGAATGCTTATTATTTGCGTAATGTTCCGAAATGAAATTTATTTGACTAAATACAATACACAATAAAACGAAATAACAATTTAGAAAACATTTCATTTGCGTGCTTGCGTCTTTTATCTCCGCCTTTCTCGTGTTATTGTTAAAAAAACAATTTCGAAAATAGCAACAGTTTACCCAGAAACGTCTTCCCTGAAAATGTTGGAAACAAAGAAAACCTAAATCACCACCCGCAATACACAAGAGATATCCACCCCCTTGTCTCCCTTCGCGGAGTAATCTATTCAGAGCTAACTAACCCTGAAATTCCTGGAATGTTACATGCTTACTTATGCCTACTTACGTTTTGCTAAACCAACATGGAGGCGGGAGCTTCTTACTTCCGTTAATTTTCAAATAATATTTTCACAAATTCAGAAGAGAAATTCTCATATTAACTTACTAATTAAACCTGAATAAATTCGCGATGCAAAACAATAAGGAACGATGAGAACATACGTTTTTATAATTACGTTTCCACACAAACACTGCTATAATGTCATTCTTCCTCTTCTTTGCATACAAAGTCTTAAACTAAATTGTTTTACCACCAAATATTTATTGTTTTTATCCTACAAAGAAACTTTAATCCTGCAATTTTCACTTTCAGCCCCTTATCTTCCACATATATATCAAGTTTTCTATACACATACATGTGTCCAAACAACATCAATCGATTATTCAGTTTTGTCTATGATAGAAAATAAATATTTTAGAGCATGTTTTAAACGTCTCCGAAATTACATTAAGGGCCAAATTCCAACTAGTCCCAGTTAAGTTAATATCCTTGAGGGGATTTTCTCACGAAAATGGCTCTATATGAGTTATCTGTGTTAATAATAAGTAAACATCATAGAAAATAAAAATATTATAGAGACACTAAAACTTAATAATTGTTAAGATTTAGTAAAATACTTCAGGTGCTGTAGTTAGTATGTACATCACAGTTATAAAATACGCAATATTTTCAATCAGCTTTAATTGAAAATTTTTAGTAAAAGGAAAATGCAAGCAATTTGATGAAAGCTCCTTGGGCTGAATGATTCTATCGCCGTTAAACAAATCAAAGAACGAAAAGGCCGAAACTTGGGTCGGGAACTCTTCACAAGTCAGGATGCAAATTTAATAATCCGAGATGCCTTTCACATTTCAATGTCAAAGGATCTGATATTTCTGACATTCCTTTATAAAGCATTTACATAATAAAATGTAATACGGTTTCTGTATGTTTGCTATATCTTACATATAAGCCGAACACAAAGAGATGCAAAGAATTCGTTTTGTATTACGAAATGATAACGTATTACGTATAAATTATTTGACTCCATAACAAAAAACAGCTAACAGTTTGTAAAGAAATCTCAAAAATGTACATTTTACGAATATGATATTTTTAATTAAATAAATGGGATTTTTATGTTATAAGATGAAACTAAGATCACATTATTTGTTGTTTTAATATTGGAATATATTAGTTGTTATAAAGTATTGCGATGATAATTCCTTTAAAAATGAACTTTGAATCTCAGGCAAAGTGAAAGGCTGAACTGACAGCGGCAACCCAAGTTTCTAGTTCCGTGAACCCATTTGCAATTCAGATTGACCGTTTTGAACTGAAAGGTGTGGTGGTATCTATACTGAATGTTCAGGTAAAAACTTCCATTTGAGACACTTCTAGACTTTCCGAAGGGTTGAAGAGGAGAGTTGAATCTCTTTTTGGAATTCAAATATTTCATATTACCAGAGAAAAATATATTCCCTTCCTTTAAGAATTTTACTTGCTAAGGGACAATATCGCAATACCATTTTTCTTCTAATATTCTTGTCAATATATTGCAATGAGTTTATTCTTTCATTGTTTATTTCTAATCGTCAGCATACAACGAGGTAAATAAAACTCATTAACGACGTTTCACCGAAACGAAAAATGATGAAAATGAAACAAAAGGTATAAAAGTTAACCCATATTGGACATTAGGTTTGGACGTGCCTTCATATACTATCCAATAACTAACAGGAAAAGCTCCCTCCAAATATTTTCTTATCACACATTTCCTCCCTATTAACCCGAAAAACAAACGCTTTCTCTATACGTTAAGCCTATTTATATTTTGAGCAGGCTGTGTTCTCCCTCGGGGGATAGTTTTATTGAACTGTTTCCTGCCAGACTTCTATATCTCCACAATTTACGGACGTTCTACAACCAAAATTTATATAGACCTTTGGTGGATGTTCCAACACCATACGTCTTATGATATATACATCCCTTTTCGTCAATTTGTATTGACCAATAGGACCAATCTAGGAAGACCCTCGGGATAAGCCCCTTATTGATTACTGGACCCTTTTCAAAAGCACCGCTCCAGTGACTTGAAAAGAAACCGGAAGCAAGGTGAAATCCTCTTTTAAATTCATACATAACTAGGCGACCTTTTATAAAGCACTACCTACATTTTTGTATCATAATTCAAACATAATACATATTTATTAACAAAGTGTATGCGTGCTTTCGATACTGTTATTTTTCCTTAGTACTTCAATACTTAGAAATAAAAGAAAATACGGAAGACGAATATATTGTACCGTTCGTAGGAACGACCACAAAAGTCATATAAAACTTAAGTTAGCAAGGCGCTCGTTCAACAAGTAGGCACTAATATTTCCATAACAAGGGCGGATGTTTCCATAAGCATATTGATATTGGCCGTTTTGCGAACTACGAACACTAGTGGTACACTGTGTTCTCCCTCATTGACTGGGGTATGTGCGAGTATTATATAATGCCTCATGCTCGTACTACTACTGTACTTCAAACCTTGGCTAGAGGCCAGACAATCATCGACCCAGTCTACCTTTTTACCGGTATATTCGTCGTAAACATTTTAAAACGATTCCCTCAATAATTCAAATCATTTATCTATATTTTGATTCTAAATTTACAATAAAATATTACTCCGTAGTAAACAATGTACATCGATTTTCAACATTGGTTCAGATTTGCGCTGATTTAATGATTCATGCGATCGAGCAATTAAGTTTATACGCAACGTATCAAACTTTTAGAAGACAGTACTATATAAATTCAATAATTCGGCAACAAGGAACAATTTAAATGTTAATTAAAATAACGCAGAGGTAGTTTTTTTATATTTAAGGTACAATATTCTTACATAATTCTATTTAATTTTCTTGGTTAATAATCACTAGATATTATGAAATTAATTCATTCAAGAAGTGTCGTAATTACTAGTCATGATCACAGATGCCTTTCAGATGACTAGCAGATAATCGGAAATTGTCGTATGGATTAATAATTATCGTTAATTAAATAATTACTAGTGGTTATACACAAAAAATAAAACATCTTTTTTAATAAAGAACCACAAAGTAGCCGAGGAAAACGTGAATTACAATTATCTCTTTTTTTAATTTTTAATTCTTTGTAATGTATATTATCTTGTGTTTTTTTTATATTTTTAACGCATACAAAGGTATAACTTTCTCTTAGATAAATGATTCCGGTTTAGACATGTGAACGGTTAAAATGGCACAGAAGTACATGTTTATTACAATGCACTATATAATATTTCCCAATAAATTTTGTTATCGAAACTAACTCCGTATGAGAAGTTCGACTAGTGAGATCTAAGAAAAATACAGTGAAAACACAAACGAAGTATCCAAAAGATTAATTATGCATGCTACCCCCAAACCCAAGTGGAGTGAGCTAGCCCGTACCACTCGTGGTAGACACTCAATTAATCAAATTTTAAAATATTAATATCCTACATTACATTGCATGCTGACCGCTAGGTTCTAGTACGGTTTTGAAATACTCATATATTATATTTCATAAGGGGCAATAATTTGCTAGCTGACAAAAATATTCATATACTAGTCAACTAGTATAGTATTGAATTAAAATGGTTTTGATTGAGAAAATATTTAAAGTCTTTAAAAAACTTAACATTGTTGACCAAGATTGTACAAGGCTACGCTACATACACACATTACATCACGCCCCATTTCCTGATAGGGGTAGGCAAAAAGATTAGAGTACCACTTATCTCTGTCCTGATATACAATCTTGATTTGCCCACATTCATACACGGACCAAGTTTTATAGATTTTCCTCGTACTATTATTTTTCCCAATAAATTTGCATTGTAGATCTGTTTTACTAATATTTTATTCGCCATTTGCTCGACATGTCCAAACCATTCTATTTATATTTTTTACTCTCTATTAACATTTTTCCCTCAAATTTAATTAGTAAAGCAGTACGGAGAGGGCTTAGGAAAATTTTTTTTTATTTATTTATGTAAAAATTACGTCGACTTATAGTGTAAATTATATTATTATACATATTTTTATCAAACCAACCAAGCACGTCGGGAAGGAACTATTCAACTTATTTACAAAAGATAATATTAGGAGCATCTATAACCGTCGTGCTTGTTCGACGAAATAAATGAATATGGAGAAAGTAAGAATTGTCTAGATAGAGACACGTGGTGCTCCATTTCCTTTGTCACTTTCTTCTGTCCCTTTCAAAAAATAACGTGATGTTAGGTATATATGTATCAAAAGAGGAAATAAAGAGAAGTACCATATATATCTTTGGTCATAATATATCAGCGGTCAAATGTGAATTTCCATTAGAATATTAATTATTACAGCTAACGAAAAGGCCTTCGAGGCATAAAGGCTTTCGCTGTTATAAATACGTTGCGGCCTAATATAAATATAAGGATATTTTATTGATACCTTCAGACGATAAAATACTATAACGATGGCATTGTGATACAAGTCATTCGTGATCTGGGGTCCTAACCCTCGAACCAGGGTAAGGGGAGGTTTATCAGGAACCTACTGATTTAGTGCACAAATAACCATAACAGTATACTTTATCGCCTTGTTTACAATACAACTCATTCCTTTTGACTTCAAACAAGTAACCACCTTGTCAAATTATGAATTCATTCATTTTTATATTTAAATTGTGATCGACCCCTAAAGAACTTTGCTGTGTATTAATATCATTAAAGCAAATGTAGACCAACAAACTATATTGTATAGACTTGTAAAATGCATCAACGAACCTTGGCTGAATCTATAATTCTTCTCGTTTATTCGTTCATGTTTCATCTAGAAAAGCTTTGGTTTACCAGCTCTTGGAAGTCGACGTTACTATGTAAAAATATTGCATTATAATACAATATTTTATATATTTAAAAATAAATTATTAATATATTTAAAATAAATATGAATTGATCTGATATATTTGAAAAAAACTTATTCGTTATACTGAATAATTTATCATGAATAATATAAATAATTAAAAGGCTTTATTTAAAAGGAGCAAATAACAATAAAAATCTTCATATCATGGAATAATATAGGAAAATGATATAAGAATTTACTGCGATGAAAATTGTTATTTCAGGAACAGATACTTTTTCTTATTATTACACGACTCATACTTGTATGAATTGATATGTATTTTCAATATATGGCATACGTTACGTAGAACAACAAAATAGGGGTTCTCCAATTAAGTATATATTTTTATTTAATCGAAAAGGTTTCAATTAATTTGAGGCCCTTAGAGGACTAAACGGCTGATAAAACTGTGAACTCAATTCGGGAGAATTAAATAAAATTTAATTAGAAACTGTATATTTTATGCTGCGCACATTAACATGATAATGATAGCATGGTTCTCCTCCGTAAATGCCGCACCATGCCGTTACATTGGGCATTATCATAATTCGTCGGCGTCGTTTACACAAATATTAAAAAAATAGCAGAGAGGAATGAATATGAAACGTGCGATATGAAATCAAACAGCCCAATTTATTTATAACGCGCCCATTTGAAGGGTATAAACTTCCTTTATGAGAAACTAAATAAATGTTATATTTTTGTGTCACGCACTGCTCTGTGGGTACCAGGACCACTCCTCTACCTCTGCTACCCCGGAGTCCCTATTATTTAATAGGGGATGTATTATCCCCGCTGGGAGCAATACGTAACGCCATTAAGTAAATAGGAAAATGTATGGACTACTTGAAATTATACGAAATACAGTTCAGATTTCCGCTACCACGCCCGCCCAATAATGACTTCTTCTATTACAATTACTCACTCAATTTTATTCCCAGCATGGAATTATTACATTCAAACTATTCATTTTTTTTATAAAATTTATTACTGTTACGTTGTTTTGGCCATCGTATCTGTGTTTCAATTAATGAATCTGTTCAACAAATCGTAAATTTTCACAAATTCTAACTTTTAAAGAATTCCTTACTTTACCTGCCTTTGAAGTGGATTTTACAGAATGTTACTAATTCTTCTTAAAACAATTATTACATTGACAACATTAGTACTTTTTGGTTATATATCAAATTGTTTTAAAAAGTTTTTAATCTTGCTCAAATCGGGTCTTTTTGAGAATATTGAAGTCTTATAGAATTCACATATTTATTTGGTTAAGTATTTTTAGGTCAATTGCAATATACGATAGTAGAAGGAAAAATCCTGATTTTTCATATCTATTCACGTAACGTAAATAAATCAAAAGTTTTCATTTCGGAATTATAAATGTGTGTTACTGTTTTTGTACTTTTTTTAATTTTGTTAAAAAATGATAGCCTTTCGCGAATCGAGTTATTGACCTCCAGTATGTCTGTTTACGAGTAGTGTTCACTTAAAATAATAGCAAGATCTGTATGAAAAAACTGTATTTATAAAATGGGTATTGCAATTATAATATTTGCATTCGAAAATCAAATAAATAATTCTCTTTTATTATTTGCTAAAATAATTTCGCATTACGTTCCTAGTGAAAGTTTACTCGTTCTTGCCAAAGGAAAGTTGTAGGTCGTAGGGCACAGTCTTCTCGGAGGGTTTACTCTAAGTTACGGATGGAAACTTTTTATTATACCTTCTAATGAAGGCTAAGTTAATTGCCGCCTTTACAGTTTTGTTTCATGTAACTTTAGAACGAGTCCGTTATAATTTCACTCACAAACGAACGACGGGGGAAGGGCTAACAATAAAAAAGACCAGTAACTTAGTTAGGACGGACGAAATAATTAATCGTGTAGATAATTTTTCTAATTACTCTCGCAGCCCGGAAAAAGAAACCGGCAATTCGTTGAACAATTAAAACTTTCAGTTAATTTGCATGTTGTTAACTGAAGAGTTTAATATAACAAATTTACCAGTTAGGAAAAAATGACCGAATTTTTCATTTATATTAAAAGCATTTTATTAATGAAAAAATTAGCTAGTTGATTCGCACAGAGTATAAAGAAAACAAATTCATCTAGAAAACAAGAAAAACCTTCTATTTCACGCGGTGGTATAATTCAGTAATCACCACATAAATAAATTAACTTTTCTTCAAATATACTTTTTGTTACTGTCCATTTTCATACAGCCATTTAAAATAAAACTCTCAGTTTTTCCCGATGATATATTTTGTTTCATTACAGAATTTTGTACCTGTGTGTATATATGCAGAAATGGGAAGCTCAAAAATTACAAGAATAAGTTAAAGGTTAAATGCTTAATCGGCACCAATGATTGGAAAATCACAGTGAAGAATCGTGTCAAGTAGAGAGATGTATTGGGACAGGACCCACAAACATTCAAATTCTCTAGATTTAGTATGAAATATGCAGCTAGGACGAATATTCTAAAAAAGGAGGATATCCGAGCTTCCAACATTGGCCGACGGTCGGTCTTTCCGGTGTGGAAAGAAGTGTGCTACTCAAATTCAGTTAACAGTCATCAGCTTATCGCCTATCGAAGAATTTGGTATTAAAGAGATGTGAAGTCGACATAAAGAGTAATTGCTCCTGGCGGGTTGCGTCTCTATGTTAGGTTAGTGGTTTGTGCTCGCCGTGTTGATATTTTTCTACAGATCTGTTGAAAACCTTATCCTTTCCATGTTCTATCCTATATATTTAGCTCCATCTCTTTGTGATATTTCGTTTTCGTAGTTTACGTTCGAATATTTTATTTTAAAAATGTAATAATTATGTTACGTTTTTAATATTTTAGTGTACTAAATTACAATACGAGAAACTAAATTACAATACAATAAATTACAATACGGGAGAGACTTCGGCAAAAGGAACTCGCCGATTTTGTATGTAGTAGGAACATTCCCTCTGTATGATTATGCTTCTTTTAGCATTCGTTCTATTTGATTTTCCTATGTACGAAGATATGCAATTAAAACTTTCACCTTGATTTCTGATATAATCCTAATTTTACTTAAATTCTTTATTGATAAATATTTTTTCCACATGATTTCATTTAACTTAATATTCACAAAGGATGTATGGATGAAGCTTTGTAAATATCTTTACTGTCCCTACACTCTCATATTTATTCCGTTAAATATCATTTGTTCCTTGTCCATACTATGGCAATCAAAGAAATTGCATGTATGACCATTTTTATTTAAATAGCATATTCCGCGAACAAAAGCCATTACAGTCTCATTTGGTGTAACTTCGCCGGCTAAGAGGAAAAATAATTAAAATTAAATCGGTTTATGTAAGTACCCTTGTAACCAGCGGTTATTCAGAGTGATTTTTTATGCAACATCTCGCGTACCAGTACTGGAAGTAAAATTTAGTACAAATGCAGCAATATGCCGGAGATGAAATTGTAGCTACATTAAAGATATGTACACTGGCATGTACTTTATTCCTTACCGGCAGAATAATATTTGTTCCCAGTAGACGTCGGTTTGGTATGAAAGCGGAAAACGCTACGCAAATTATTTTATATTAATTATATACCTTAAAATAAATTATAATCAAGTTTTAAGTGACACGCTAAATAAATGTGTAATAAGGACAAGACTTTACGATTATAAGATTGATTTGAGAATCATTCAAAACGAAATTATTTTATCAGTCTTTGCAAATCATGAAAAATACTGGAATTAAGCTATGTATGTAGATTTGTGTATTGTAAAATGTAAATATTATTATTTTTAATACAAATTACTGTTACATATTGTTTCTTAGGTGACAAATTTTCAGAAACTTGTAAGTTCATGAACCCGTTTATGGATTTCATTCTCTCTAGTCGTGATTTGAGAATAGTTATTTTCTATGACCACATTGACGACTTTACTCCGTTTCTATTGTTGCTTTGTAAACAATATAATCAGTGCCAGTGCATCTTTATTCTGGTCAGTCTATCCCATTCAGTATATTTATATCTGCGTTTTCTGAGGATGTAGTGCTGAAATTTTTGAATGAAATGCTACAATAAAACATACATTTTAGAAAACTACGATAGTCGTATTCTAATTTAACGCATGTACCTACTGCGTCTTAAATTATTAACTGGCAATACTATTATTACTTATTAAGCGCTGTTTTGTGAAAAAAAACACCTCCCAAGTGCTGCACAGTTTTAGCATTAAATGTCTGATTTATAAAAGCGAAGAAATTATAATGTTGATACGCTATGATGTTATGCTAATTAAAATAGTGTGTATTTTATTGTTTATGGTAAACTTGGCCTGAATTTCCTTCTACCAAAAAATCGGAGAAATCCTCCTTCTCCTTATCAAGGATGATGGTAAAGTGTTCTAAACAGATGCCCAATATTGAACAAAATTTTAGTTGGAATTGTTATAAATATAAATATAGATTTGAGCATTTCCTCCTCCGGAACCATAGAAGTATTCAATATCTGTTTTCTCATATAATTTATTATTTCGGATGTAACTTTGTGGTAATCAATTTTCAAAAATTAATATTAATATGTTTAATTTTGTCAAAATATTTTTTAACTGAGTTCGACGTATTTCGCTCTAACTGAGCATCTTCTAGAATGTTCCTGAAGATGCGCGTTAGAGCGAAACGCGTCGAAATCAGTTAAGGTATATAGGCGAAATGGAACATATTAATATTAATCTGCTTTTTCATTAATTATGTCCCCAAAATCCATAGCTTCTTTAAGATTGTATGAACGTAAATT
This sequence comes from Silvatares holzenthali, assembly GCA_026537445.1. NCBI lineage: Eukaryota > Metazoa > Arthropoda > Insecta > Trichoptera > Pisuliidae > Silvatares > Silvatares holzenthali. The sequence goes on along the minus strand of JAPMAF010000416.1, from coordinate 1,382 downwards.
GACAGCCTGGACATTTGCTATCTGTAAGTACAACATTGAGTTTAGCATTGGTGTCAAAATATATCCACTTTACAAATTGAAAATCCATGTCTTGGTTCATACTTTTCTAACATGACTCGAATTGGTACGATTCTAGAAGAGTATTTGAAATATTACATCAGTTAAAATGATACAACAGCTGCCCGCTTTCTGCTGGGATCGAATCCCCACAGAGGTGTATATTGTTGTGCAATACGTATTGTGTGCATGTTGTGTACTTATACTCCGCTGCTCATTGCGCAGACGAAATGTGATGAATATTCTATGGCGCTTCAAGTCAGTTGGACTGGCCCGGCCTGCGAGGGATATTCGGTAATATACCATCAGTACAATGTACCCTCGTACGTATTCCGTAACAAAAGCCTTCTTATTTGCAGTCATTATTATTGTTTCTCTTCAGGATTTCGTGTATAACATTTTTACTCGAATAAATATCAAAAAAGTCTGAAAACATTTTACTCTCTATAAAATCATTTTTTTGATAATTGAAATATTTTTAGGATATAATAATTCGCAGTAGCGATTACGATATATTATTATAGAGTGATTTTTTACATGAAATATACTATTTTATCTGTTCGTTGTAAGATCATAATCAACGTGCTTAACCTTACTGTTATCGTTTTTACATACATATAACATAAGAGAAAATCTACCACCACTTATATCTATCCTCACATACATTTCTTACAATCTTAACATTCACGTATCTCCGCATACACGTTCGACTGTTGTTGAGACTTAATATTGCCTTCATTGAGAAATGTCCTAAAACATCATTCTGTCAAAATTCTTGCCTACCTTCCCCGCACTGTTTGGCCAGGTATAGTATTTTCACAAAATATATCCGTTTTACTATTTTATCATTCACCATTCGTTCGTCATGTGGAAATCATCTCAAACTACCAACATTTTTTCTTTTCATTTGATTCTTTTAGTTGGCATTCTTCTCATATACGAGTATAATCATATCGTATCCTATCGCACACTCTTATTTGCGATCTCATCTTTACTGCACCTTTTCTACTTACATCACTGTTCTGGTGAGTCTACGTTCCGCTGGCATATAGTAAGGTAGATACTAAGACTCCATTATATATCGCCAACTGCGATTCGGTCATGAACAATTCATTGCCGTTTATTAAAGATGGGCAAAAGTAATCAAAATACTGATTACAAAGAGTTATTGATTACAATTACCTACTGTAAACCGCATATCACACCGTTACATATTAATATTATATATATATTTATTTATTATTTTGTGGATAACTTATAAAGCGCTGTTTTCGTGAGAAAATCACCTCAAGAGCGCTGTACAGTTTTACTTAAATATTTCATAA
>JAPMAF010000415.1:0-14835 GCA_026537445.1 Silvatares holzenthali | reverse complement strand
ATATATATCTGTAAGCGTATGTGTGTGTGTAAAATAATGTGGTTAGTGCACATTCAATTAAAATGAAATACACAGATAGGTGTACATGAAACAACATCGCACGGCACCAACACAAATTGAAAGAGAGCTATTCTTTTGGGAAAAAAAACATAAAAATCGCTTTAATGCCGATTGGAATGTATCAGCGCGAACCAATTTACACCCAGGAGGAAACTTTTACAAAACGACACTACTCGGATATATCATTTCGTGCATGAGTTTTTCGCATGAGTTAATATACTCGTATATGTGAGCACAGTGTTGTTTTGTAAATATCGAAGCGGGAGCAAAAATGAAAATCGCCTTTTAATTTTTAAACCATTAATACACGCCCGGTGAACTATCATAAAATCTAATACAAGCCGAAAAACATTTATGAAATTACGAGACAACGTGATAAATGGACTCATCTTTTTTATTCGCTGACCAGCAACGAGGATTATTGTGTCATCGTAAATAAGTAGAGAATGAAAAATGTTCAAATCCTGCATCGGTTCTGTGTGTAAACACAAATTTTATAGATGTTACATTACTTTTTTTTGAAGTATTAATATTTATACGTTAGATGACAATACATACGCTTGTCAAAAAAATATATATATTTAATTTAATTTTGCAAATATGTGTTCAGTATTTTAATAAGTAATTTTTATAAAGCGGTATACATAAATGACTTACAGTTATAATTATCAGTTTCAAAAAATATGTATAACTGCCAATGTATATGATGATCTTCAAAATGATAACTTCAATAATATTGATTGTTTATTTTTTAATTTTTATTTATTGTAGATACTGTTTTGGCCTCAGTGTTTTGTTTGTGTCTTGTAAATATATTGTTTTTATGGCTCTATGATTCTCTGAAGAATGAAATAAATAAATTATCTATTGATCAGAAGAAGGTTGAAAGCAGAATAAATGCAGTGAAGATGAGTGCGGTAATGTGCGGAAGCCCCTGAATGATAGGATAAGAAATGAAAACATTAGAGAAAAATGTAATTTAAAAAGAATAAACGTAATCAGGAAGAATGTTGGATGTTTTGAGATAGTTTGGACATGTTGAGAGGATGACGAATGATAGAATTGTAAAACAGATCTTCAGTGCAAATATTAGTGGCAGAGCAGTGTGTAGAAAGCCTAGAAGATCTTTGCAGGATTTTAAGCAAATCAATAAAAGTGATGAGAAGTCAAATAAAACACATTAAAAGCAGTTCTTAAAAAATAATAAATTTAATATTATTTTCAGTAACCTTGTAGTTCAATTCTGTGGTTTACGAAAAAGTACGCATTTAAAAAGTATATTATCTTGAAAAAATCAATAAAATAAATTGCAGCACATTATTTCCGACTAAAACCATAATATTTTTAATGGAAAATTTCTAGAGTTGCTTGTATTAAAAACACTGCTAGTGGGGCTTAGTCGTTTACAAATGACCACACCTTGCCAATATTAGTCACCTCACCCAGACACCCCGGCAGACAATCACTCATGCCTGACAAGTCTTTATTGTGTCTTGTTAAAATTGATATCATAATACAACACTAAACAAATTGAAGCTGTATAATATACTAAAGAGTAGCCTAATGATGTATACGTCACAATATACTATAGTTTAATTAATGTAATGCTCTTTGTGCCCACATGAATTTGACAGTAATCCTATACACGGTTGAAAGACGTAAAGCATTAACATCCTCTGCAATTGTGTTGATAGTAAATTAATTTTAGATAAATTAATAATATTTGTTTATAAAATATATAAAGGTTAAGTGTATTTGCAACTCGAATTATTTCGTACAGTGCGTATGTCGTAGCATATACGGTAGGAGTACTTTTCTGTAGCATCGATGTATTTATAAAAAAACACATTGGCGATTTTTCAAACTCAAGATATTTTTATCCGTCGAATAAGTGCGTTCTATTTTTCAACATCTTTTGCCGCGTAGAAAAATAGGAAGAACTTATTCGACAGATAAAAATATCTTGTTATCGAAAAATCGGTCATAAAAACTGGTTGTTTTATGATTTACATAAATACCGTTTATCGAGATAATTAATGTCGTTTATGTTTATTATTTAAGCAGACATACACAAGATGATTCATGTCCTCATTTATGCTAATATAATTATATAAAAGGATGCATTAGATGTATAGCAATAATGTTCATAGTCTTTGTTTCATTTTCCCATATAGCTTTTCTTTGTTGAAAAGCTCTTCGCTTTGCGTATTTTTTTAGTAGTGAATAGGTTAGTTTGCCAATGCACACATGTCTGTAGTGTTTGAACGTTGCCACTCACATAGTACACACAGATAATACTGACCTAGAGATATTTGTACTTTTGAAAGGAGTAAACTGATATAATAATATAACAAGTATTACAACTATGCAGTGTTGCAGGGTGGTGTATTATGTGCCAATATGTCACATTGCCGAGGTTAGACGGCCTGTTTTTAATAGTTGATGGGTGTGTACGGATATTACGTGTTTTGAGTACGAGTGCATATATAGTTAACATCGTTAACCGATTTTATTTTGACAGTGAAAATCTATGAATGTTTATCTTCCATTTGCGTAATCGCATTTGATGTGTACATTGTGAATATATTGAAACGTATGTTTTAATCTAAACTACTTTGAATATAATTATTAGTATCATATTTTTTTAGATTAGTGCGTAAAGGGAAAAGAGGATTTTGGTAGAGATTCCCTTTAGGCATTGAACATTGCGAAGTCTATATATGAGCTAAATGATAAAAAAAAAATGTGTTTATTCCAAAATAATCCCCCAGAAAAGGTCAGTCTAAAGAAGAGTTTTCTTAGGATTGATTGAAAGTAATTTAGCGCATAAACATTAAGATTAAAAGTAAAATTAAAAAATATAATAAAATAAAAGAATTTTCTTCGCTGTATTAAAAGTAACCCTATTCGAAAAATAATGGATCCTAATTACCGCAAAGTAACCACCGGAAATATCAAATATTTTCAAAATATTAAATTACGTACAGGAGAGATAAAGTAAAATATCAGGCAAATTACATAATGTAATATAATAAAAAAGTGGCTGAGGATATTTTGTGAATAGGTTCTACCGTAAGATCCCAAAAGAACGGAAATTACATTTGTAAAGATTTCCCACTTTAGTACACCAAATAAACAATATAATAAAGCATTTTGGATATCACATTTTACTACTATTATTTAAAAGAAAGAGCCGATTTCTACGAAAATGACAAAATATTATGGCCGGTGGGGATCAAACATGGCATTTTATTCACTCATCTGAACGGTGTCTGTTTGCCATCGCTCGGCAGCATTAAAATTATTTACACATCGTATATTTCATTCAAAGGTCTACTTTATAATATATAAGGATCTACATGTAGTACAACCTCAAGTAGATTCCTGAAATGAATGAATAGAGAGACTAAACTGCTTTTCTTTCCGTCCGGAAATATTATGCTAACAAACCACATATGCATCCTCTTATACGTTTAACGGGGGTTTAATCCCATCATCTATTTTGATGCCTTCTCCTGTTCTCCTGTTTCAAGCAGATACATCCAATCTACAAAATCATTTTAACGAACATTTTATCCTCACGTTCATACGCAAGATTTGAGATCGTGTTATAAAAGTAATATGGCTTTTGTATTAACATTAGTTCAGTATTTTTACAATTGTATTGTAATGCTGACACGCTGATATTTACGTAAATAATTAGCATTTTTTTAAACTTATAAATACATGAGACACCAAGACACCACCACCCGTCTGGGTCTATAACATTCAGTGCAGTACATGCTGTGTAGCAGTCGGAGGAGAGATTGCAGACCAGATTTAGTTCTAGTCACAAAACGTGGATTAATCCATTTCACGTGGCTTACAATACTGAACGATGGTATTGCTCCAGGGCGATACAAGATCTACCACACTTTTCCAGTCCAGAGTGAATATACATTTTTAAATGCATTTTATTGCAGTTTTAATTTTTATTTAATATATTTGACACATATATTTTTAAAATCTGAATCGAAAGTGTATTTTTAAATTATTTTTTCCTTCCGGCGGGATTCGAACCCGCAACCTCCAGCGTCCCTCCAACGCTTTAGTCAAATGTCTTAATCACGAGGTCGGCAAAATGAGCTTTTAAACTTCCACAACTTTTTTTTTTTTTTAAAGACAATCAGTTGTATTATAAACAATTTAGTTACGTAGGTCAAACAATAAGAATTACTATGAAAGTATAAATAAGAATGCGTAGTTTCAACTAAATCGATTTGTTCTCTACAGATGACTAAAAAAATGTGCTATATTCGATAACTTTTAATCACCACGAGAACGTTGAAAAACAAAATACTAGTTTGGGTGTACAAAATAAAACATTTTAATGAAATTGAATATTCTATATAGATACAAAGATAAAATAGTAGTCATTAAAAAAGGGCACATATAATACGAGTATATTCGCATAGTTTCCTTTGGACAGAATTCTCGACACGTAAAATTTCTGCTACGAGTTTAATAAGTGCATTGAACATGAAAGGAGATTTCAGCATGAACAATTCTATCTGGTATGACGAGAATATATAATATGCACGAGACTTTGTATTCAGGAGACTGAAGTTCGAACAAATGCTATTTGATATTGAAATCGAAATCACTTTTACCATACACGACTAAGCATCCGTTTTAAATATTAAATAACCATACACAACAATCACAAAATTATGTTACCAATGTTGTTGTATAACACTAAAAGCGGAGTCATGTCGTATTGAATAAAAAGGTTACAGACAATTGTAATGAAGTTGACGTAAATATCAATAAATTCAACAAAAGAGATCATAACACAAATTTAATTTTGTGAAGTAATATTATTACAAAACTAAAATTTAACAAATTTTCATACCGAAATTTTCTTTGATTCGAGAGCAACAATATTTCGCAGTTAGTGAAAGAAATAAAAATAATAATATTACTGTGGAGATGAAATTCCCCGAAATAGGAGATGTAGCAATTTAAAACACAAACAAAACGATGAAACACAATTAAGTTGTAAACATAAAAGTAAAACTCGGCATAATACAACAGATATAATATAAGAATCTGAAGAAATAGATTTTGGAAGAAGGCGAGCGTGTCGATAACGCTAGCCGAATTTAATTGAGTTGAGCGTTTTACGATAGGTAATTTTGATAAAATATATCAAACAAATAATAATAAAGACAGCTGTGATCCCCAACAGATAAATCTCATTTGTCTGTTCGATATATATGCCTATACGTATATATCTTCTTTTTACCCTCAGCGGCTACAGAAGATGGGACGGGACGACTATAATATTTCCACAAAGGAATAATTCTCATACGTATGAAAGATGTGGCCATTCGGAAAATATTACGATGTGAGACAAGAAAATAAATAGAATACAATTGAGTTATATTCATATTATTTGTAGTATGCAAAATTCAAACGATTCAACGTATAATACCGTTATTCAGCTATGAACCGAAACCCTTTGTGCAGCGGTCCTGAAATACATATGGTATGGGCATTAATATCTGGCTATACTTAGAATGCAAGCGGTAACACTGTTATTATTTACATTATGTAGAAGCCACGAGCCTGCATTAGCTTTTCAAACGATCTGACGACTATAAAATTGACAGGGGTAGTAAACACAAACTTATCTAATCTTGTATACCACCTGTTAAATGAGCAAAATTATCTAAGCGATTTACTGCAAAACTTGCGTATAAGTAATGTCGGGCACCGACCCAACAGCAAATTTTATGGAAACATTGTTTGATACTGCGATGTAAAATACTCGAAATAAAACCGATTCAATTAAAAATCTTATCGTCTTAAGTGATCCCCGAGTCAACCACTGTTTGAAAAATAATATAATCACTAAGAAGCTTAAATAACAATTCGCGAGAAAGGAATAATCAACATGGTTGGGAGTATTAAAATTAGCAAGAACAAAGGATACTGTTGTGTTTGTTTAAGACTGGATAAAGCAACAAAAAGTTGAAGTTTATACAAATAACCTGTAAAGATTTACTTTTATTATCTTATAAAGAGTTCTCACTCTCCGGACTCAAAAGGAAAACAAAATTTCAACGAATGTAAATTAACTATATTATGAAAAGAATAATTCAGATAAATGTACAAAACTTCCATTGTGAGGTAAAATATGCCCACAATACTTTACGCTATATTCCAAAATACTTAAAAAAAAACGAATAGAAATAAAGAGAGAAAATGTTTGATAGACTTTGAAAATGATAAGATCAAAAGATATAACCATCAGGAATTACTAAAAACAAAATTATTAACTGTTGCAAAATACTAAAAAAAACGGCTTAACAAAGAATTATTTTATTATACCCACAATACATTGGATTGTAAATATATCCCAGGTAAGTGAAGAAGAAAATAAACGCAATAAGCGAAATAGTTGAGAAAGTAAGCTGGGAGGGATCGGAGGGATCGGAGGATTGGGTTTTCTGCCCTCACGACTCTGGGGAGTCGTGCGCAACATTATCCTGATAAAATTGACAACGTGCACAACGCCAGCTCAGCGTTCATTATTCTCTACTCGGAGGCAAGGAAGTTTGCGTCTTAATAAGATAAACAAAATAATGATACATACACTTAATTAGGTATACGAAAGAATACGCATTATCGCATAAAAAACAGTTTTAGATAACACAAAGAAAATCTATTGGTACTATAGTACACAGATATCTATCAACTGGATTAACGACGGCTAACGTCACAATATATAATTCTCAGAATTCAGAGAATTAAAAAATAAATAATAAAAAAATCAGGGCCAAGTATCCCACGAATGTTGGCCTCGTGGTCGAGAGGTCAAAACACTTGACCGAAGCGTTGGAGGAACGCTGGAAGTCGCCGGAATGTAAAAAAAACAAACAATGCGTGTAAAAATATATTATGAAATATAAAAAAAACAAAACAGAAAAAAAACATTTAAAAAATGCATATCCATTCTGGACTGAAAAAGAGTGGTAAATCTTGTATCGCCCAGAAGTGATATCACCGTCCAGTATTGTAAGCCACATGACAAGGATTCATCCGTATTTCGTGACTAGAACTGAATAACCAGATTTATAATCTCTCCTCCGACTACTATACAGCATTTACATGTGCAAATAGCACTGAATGTTACAGAGCCAGACGGATGGTAGTGTCTCATGTGTAGTATAAGATAAAACAATATGTTAAAAAGCAACGCGAAACCGTGAAGAGAAGAGATACGTTTATTTAAAAAAATATTTGCGATGTTGCATGGTTTAATTGTATTATAATTTGAACACTAGTAGCGACTGATAGAATATTTATTAAGTAAAAGGCAAAGAAGATACGCCAGTAAAGGTCAAGTATGTAATCAGTTAATGGCTAAATTTATATAATCGTTTTCTACGCCCTTTGCTGCTCATCAATTTATTCCTACAAATGAAATCCTCTTGAGGTATCTCGTACAAACATGGAACGGTTCTTATACATTTTACGGCGCCCTACGTCAACACAATACATAATTTACGCATTGTAAATTATGTTTTGTGTTGACGTAGGTTGGACCAGAGAGAGATTAATACTCTAAATATTTTTTTACCCAATTTCTTTACGTTTTAAAATTTTACGGTCATTCATTAAATATGCATTTTTTAAATCATGGTAGGTTATTTGATTGATGGAATTCATAAGTAATATCCATCACTTCCAATGTAGCATTTTTTTAAATCATGGTAGCTTATTTCATTGATGGATTGCATAGCTGATGTCCATCACTTCCAATGTAACATTTTTTTAAATCATGGTAACTTATTTGATTGATGGAATGCATAGCTGATGTCCATCACTTTCAATGTTAATGGTGAAATTAAAGGTATAAAAAGAAAACTTATCAATACTAAAACTTGGTTAGGTTTTCTCGACTCTGTGCAGAGGTGTGCGGTTTGTTTGATAAATAATCCAGCACTTACTGCTGGTCTTCAACCGTTAGAGCACAGAAAAAAGTCGAGATGATCTGCCTATTTTACCGATATTTTCATGGAAGATGCTCTCGAGAACTGGCATCACTGATTCCGCGGGCTGATGTGTTTGGTAGAGCTACGCGTTTTGAGAACGCCCGCCACCATTTCGCAGTTGATATTGAGTGAATAAGAATACAAATATACATAACATCACGCCAAGTCCCAAAAAGAGTACGCAGAGAATGGAGCATCACCTTTCTCTATCATGACACACACTTCTTGACGGTTGTTGAAACTCCTCCTAAAAAGTTGAAAAACACGCCCCTGCCAAGTTTTAGATTCGCACAGTAGATCTGTTTAACTAGTCTTTAATTTACCATTCTGAAGCATCCCAAACATCCAACTTTTATTCTGTTCATGATTGTTACTTTTAATTGCATTTTTCTCAGATATTTTCATTTCTTATCCTATCGCTCAGGATCTTCCCGAACAACCTTCGCAACGTTCTCATCTCCACAACATTTATTTTGCTTTCATCCATCTTCTGCCAATAATGCAAGCCGACTATACACGTCCGTTAAACTATATCATATGTTTACTATATAACTGCCCACCACTACAGGGAATCATCGAGATAATGTGTTGTTATTGTAGATAATATGTATTAATAATACTGTAATGGGCAATGGTTGAGCCAATAACCGTATTAACGATCTATTGAAATGAGCTATTCGGACGTAGCAGAGCCCTTGACAATGTCATCATTCAAATAATGTTATTTGATCAAAAAGACCTTCACCCAGAAGTGGGTGTCGTCCTGCAAAAGGGATCAACAAGATTTTATTTCTATTTATTCTAACGATAAGATACAAAACATAAATTAACGATATTATTGGAGCCAGTACAACTGAATGTTTTGGAATGCGCTTTGTCAGATAATAGATTTGATATACCTTAAACATTAGTATTTCTGCAATCACGTTAAATGTTACAGATGCATAAAATTCTTTCAGTTTTTTATTGGTGATTTTCTGTTCTTCACTGTTAATAAAATTCAATTTGTTTTCTTAGTCTTAACCATTATATATTCATCCAAATTTGTTTCTTCTTAAATTTTTACCTTTTAATTCTTTTCTATTGTAATTATCTTTGTTGCCTTTAATTCTTTTATTGTATTTTGATTATTTTCTTTATTATCAGTACTATTGAATTACATATATTTACCGTATTATAATTTTATTGTAACCATTTTATAAAATGAGTAGGATTGCACATAATCTCCCCTCATTCTGGAATAAAGAATATTTATTATTATTATTATATCAAAATGAGTGGTGAAAATTAATTAACTTATAAAGTTCTTCCATTTTTATAATAGATTACTTTAATTTAAATAGGTATATAATAATGTTATGCTCATACATACATACGCAAAACATCATTATCTACAGGAGTGAGCGCCACTTGTCTCTTCTGACATACATACTTCTGTCGTACACGCGAGGCGGTTGTTGAAACTCGTAACATTATCTTCGTCGAGAAGTTAGAAATATGTTTCCGATAAACTTTACTATGCATTCAAGATTTGATAGAAAATAGTGTAGCTAGTTTCATGTATCATCAGTACTAGTGCAATAAAGTATCTAAGCCTAGTAGCAAGCAAGTTTTTTTATAATTTTATTTAAATAATATATACCAATGTATAAGGAATAGGTAAAACAGTATACAAGCACAAAAATGGATTCTTTACACAAGTTACTCAAATACTTATACTCCCAAAGACCTGAAAAATGTAACTGCATTGATCCCATAGAAGAGAAGTATCTAAGATAAACGAGGTAAATAACGATGTTTAAAAAGTCTACTTTGTTGATGGATTGTGTCCTGTTCCGGGATGTTTCGAGGGATTCCCCCCCCCACCTACAAATTCCTCGTGACCCAAAAATATTAGCAACAATGGCGGTCTCCGGAGGATCCTTTCATATTTAACTCTTTTATGTGGCGTTATCCTTGGGAAAGAGGAAATGAAAATAATATAATATTTTCAAATTATCACATATATTCTTCGTGGTTCGTAGAATTTTAAATAATACAAGGAGTAGAGGATGTTATGGAACAGCTTTGGTGTCTCAATGACAATTTGGAGAATCAAATCAGTAGACTGATTACAATGGCTTGGCATTAGGGGGGATTCCACTTCGCAATGAGTGACAAAGGGCTGAAGATGAAGAAATTGAAGTCGGTTTAGTACTGGAAAAATATTTATAAATTAAACACGAACATATAATATAAACACGAATATGAACTTTATCTTAATTTAGCCGGGAGTGTTTATTATGATTAAGTAATGCGGCTTCAGATTTTTGAAATACGGATGTACAAGAGAATTGGTTAATATTATTAAAAAAGGAAAATTTCAATACCTCGATTACGTATTAAGAAATTGAAACAACCGACATCATTAAATAATTAATGAAGGAAAACATAGTGGCTAGAGAGTTTGAGGAAATGGCACAAACTTGGTACTCGATCATAATTCTACACAGCTGTCGACAAAGTTAAGATAACGTTTCTTAAGAACATAGCACACGAAGAAAAATGTATTGAAGTGGGCGCTAGATACGTATACGTAATAGCTTTAGATACATAGCGAAGGAAATTGTCGTATAAATCTTATAAAAATAAAATAAAGTAATAACAAATCAAATCCATGCGCACAATTAATAAGCAATAACCTTTGACCTACAAGAAAGCATGAATATAAAAAAAAACACTAATAAGCATCTAATTTTCCAACAATTTGAAATTAAATACGGGTAGCAATTTTCATATTAGTATTTTCGCAAAACTTTGAAGAGCGTACAAAATATTATTGCGAAAATTTTTAATACAAATACAATTTTACGTAAAATTAATTTTTCGTTCAATAAACTCTAGTTTCGCGCAAACAACTCAAATAACGCAAGGCATTTTACAAAATATTCTCAATTTATTTTTGCCAAGTTTAAAATAATAACGTACCTGCGAGAAATGTACTTTGCGGTCGACCGTGAGACCGCAATGGAATAAAAGAACCGTAAAACTAAACCGTACCTATTAGTTTTATTTCAAATCAGATCAATTGCAATTGTGCGATTCTGTAAAATAAAGAAGTTATACATAAAGAATTTGAGACGCGGACCAATGAATGACGAACACTGGGCGAATTGGAATTAATTGGCTGCTAAGAATGCAAGATGGCGCTTCTCAATAACTTGTGGTACAAAATGTCGAATTGTGCAATGAACTCATACAAGCGTGGTCCAATCCATTTGCCGTAAGCATTTATAAATAGAAATAATTTATGTTCATTATTTACTCTTTTGCGCTATTTCCAAAATAGAATAAATGCAAAAACGGCTTCAGTAAAGAAGAGGAAATCATCAGACTTTCTGACATCGGGAAGCAAGAAGCCAATGCAATATAATCCCGAACGAGAACAGTCAGAAAGAATGAAGAAAAAGTAGTCTGAACGCAGAAGTAGAAATAATACAAGAAGTTGTAAAACTAGTACTAAAGAAATTAAAATTATTTAGGAAGAGATTTCTTTGATGTAGAATATATCAGATATGCTGGTCCACAATTGATTGAACTACTCACACACCTGTACAACGGTATCATTATACCGACACCTACACACATTAATGTTAAAGACGATAATAATCAAAGAAAGAAGGATATATCATATCTACAGTAGATAAGTGCCGATTTATATCTCTGGCGATGATCATTGTTCGTCTCCACGAAAGAGTAATACGCTCAAAAATATTTTAAAAATTAAGAACTTCAAACTAACAATTTGGCTTCTATTCAATTTTGTAATATGTAGAATATTCACATTATGCAAAATATCAAACCACTTGTCTAACCTAGATATTACCACATTATATGTGTTACGTTCTCTTCTTCGGTCTTGTAACTCGTCGTTGAAGGGCAAAATTCTGAAGTAGAACTCTTTGCTGAACAAGGAAAATAAGTGTATATTTACAAAAAAGGTCCATATTAAAATATATCAATATTAAACAACGCGAATGCAAAAAATTAAAGCTTCTTCATTACTGAAGTTTCCATAACTATTATCCCCATCGTTTGAGAAATACGGAAAATTGCCGTTGGAGATAGACGCTTGGGGTATTTCACCGTTAAATTATAATAACTTAATTCACTGTAATTTAAAGTTACGTATTATATTATATCAGGTATTAATTAATGAACCATAAACGGTTTCATTTCAACGATCATGAATAGCACTGAATATGTATACAATATAATAAAGACTTTTGATTATTACATAATTTAATTGAAATAGAACACGGAATAGAAATGATTCGCGTAAATCTTTTTTGTATGTAACTCCTGCATAGGAGATGCTGTTGCAGTAGACCTATATAGGCACTATGCGAGAGGTAGAATATTTAAGAATAAGGTGAAATTAATGTGGGTCTTGAAGTTAAAGGTGGGTGGAAATACAAACGTCGGAAGTCGATTCCATAACCGGCCATAAAAGTGAATTAGAAATTCAATTAGTTCTCATGTTTTCTACATTATGTGTGTGGGTGACGGATAGCTGCATATCGCGTGGTTCTACCAAGCACTACAGCCTAAGGAATCTGTGATACCAATTAGTGAGAGAATGTTCTTTAAAAATATTGGTAAAACAAGCAGATAATCCCGATCTGTGCAGCCGCGGTTGAAATCTATCCATTAGAACTGGATTAATTATTAAATGAACAGCAGATACGTGCTGCTTGCTGCAGAGCTGAGTTGATTCATAATATACTTGGGTGCTCCGGAGCAAAGATGGCTGCCAAATGCTACTGTGAGTCGCTCTTGCGATTCATATAAAGTGAGAAACTGGAGCCCAGAGAATAATTTACAAGCTCTATACAATATACCCAACCTCCTAGGGGCTAATTTGATTCTAGTTTCGATGGCACCGCGACGTTTGAGTTCAATTGAGAGCGATACAACAAGTACTTCGATATTATCACTATTAGAAAGCGTGCAGCCTTCAAAAGAAACAGGATTGCATTTCAAATAGTTCGGAACTCTTCACGGTAGTCTGAGTGAGGGCCTACAAATCGAAAAGAAATATCTTCTCATTTTTATCTCGGTGGTTATAGTGAGGTCATTATTTATCAGTAAGGGTTCCGTATTGAAACTAAACATAATTTCTATGCATACTTTCGCACTTATTTTACTTCACTTATTCTACGGTCCAAATTTGTTTACGAGTCATACTACATATGAGACACCACCATCCATCTACCTGCGCTTGTAACATTCAGGGCAATTGCACATGTGAATGCTGTGTAGCAGTAGAAGGAGAGAAAAAAAACTGGTTAATCAATTCTAGTCTTAAAAAAATAGATAAATTCAATTCACGTGGCGCACAAAACTAAACAGTGGTATTGCTCCACGGCGATACAAGATCTACCCTTCTTTGCCAGACCAGAGTGAATATATATATTTTTTGCTAATTTAAAAACTGAATTAATACGCATTTTATTTCTTTCCCCTCCGGCGGGATTCGAATCCGTAACCTTCAGCGCTTTTATCAATCCACCCTAGACTACGAGGTCGACTAGTGAAAGAAAAACTACTGAAAGACAGAAGGAATAAATGAAAATACTGTACAACGTAAATTGCATCCTTAATGATTTAATATGATTAAGTTATTGGAATCTATAACAGTGCATACTACGTGTATATTGGAGACAGGAACGCCTCATTAAAAAAGATTCTAATATCGAAGTAACCTTTCCTCATTTGCAAACATTGTGCCAAGATTTCAAAATAGAAATACGTCGGATTTACCTCTAAAAAAATTAACCGAAAGGAAAATAGTTGTATCTAACGAGTTCCGAATAGGTACAACATTTTTACATTAGTCTTGTCTCCAGTTTACCTATAAATCGGTATTCTATTGATGCCGAATACAAATGTGAGCATTTTTGAGATAAAAAGCCAACAGCACCTGCTGTAACGTATTCCGCCATTCCACGTTAGCTTTAGGAAAAACTCTTTCCGTCCGGGATGAGGAAAGTGGGAAACGGGAGGCAACAGCCAGGAGGACGGAGCGCAGTGTAGGCGTGGGAGTAATGAAAAGGAAAGATTTAGAGAATGTATTTAAATCGCTTTAAATATCGCGAGGAAATATTTCCACGGACTAGACACAAAAATATTATTTATATATGAATTAATTTTCTATATGTTCAAATTATGTAAATGTAAATTCCGTTTCTGAAGGTATTATATCGAGCGTATACGCATTGTAACGTGTAATACTGTGGAGAATTTATCGAGCTTGAATATCAAAGGCTTTTCTATAAGCGGATGATTCCTTCAGTTGATACCTTTAATTCAGTTACCAAAAGTTAATATTGCATATAAAACTTATTTAATGTAAAATTCAGCTGGTTATTCCAATGCTCTTATTGAAATAACCAGCTGTTAACAATTTGCCGTCAAGCAGAGAACACAGGTGGTTTAACATATAGATAAATTAAAAAGTCTCAATATATTCTAAAGCGGAGAAATAGACGATATTTATATTGGAAATTTGGTTTTCACACATCTATCTTTATAATAATACATATTACAAAAACTGTCTGTATTTATTACCTAATGAGAGTACGATTTGCGAGACAATCTTTACTATATGTTTTATGTTTTAATCAGTCAACCTCCTGAAAAAAGTCTTATATTAAATCCATGAACTGACAGGTCTACATATTTTTTATTATAAATT
>JAPMAF010000414.1:0-14589 GCA_026537445.1 Silvatares holzenthali | reverse complement strand
AGACACTTCCATCCAAATACTTCATAATGATAAGTGTTACCGAATAATATGAAAATCATATTATTCGGTAACACTTGCATGCATACTTAAAGATTAGACACTTCCATCCAAATACTTCATAATGATAAGTGTTACCGAATAATATGAAAATCATATTATTCGGTAACACTTGATGCATACTTAAAGATTAGACACTTTCATCCAAATACTTCATAATAATTGCAAGGAAAAACTACATCCCACCTAAAATGCTTAGTAAATGTCTCAAAATTCCCAAAAAAGGTGGAAAAAATACAATTTGGCACAATTTTCGCTGCTGTACTTTGACAGCCAGACCGTTAACAACTTGAATACTGTATAACTGAAATCCAACCACATACGCCAAGTGTAATTGAAAACTTCATCAAGAGTTTGCAAATGTGCCAGCAAAACCTAGCAGGACATTTATGGGATGTGTTGTTCCATACATAATTCTCACGTATCTACTTTGTGATTAAATCAAAATTTCGATAATTCCTCAAAAATAAACCGTATTTTAAACAAATTCTGATTTTCCACTCTTCCTTCTCAATACCCTTTTACATCCAAAAAAGACTCATTACCAGATACCCGTGACTCATTACAGAAATGCGATAGCAAAAACGTTATCTCACCCTCTTACTAACAATGTCTTAAAATTACTTTCAGACTTCAAGTATTATTTATTCACAAACTATTTCTTCTATGCTCTTTAAGTTGTTCTTCAAAGACACCTGACACAGGTTGTGGTTTTGTAAGCTAAAGCAATCACAATTGGAAGTGTTCTGGATACATTCTTGTCAAGGTGTAAGGGGCTACTACTGTTGTATGTCTACAAAAGGAATGACTGGTCTGAATGGCAGAGCTTGGAGTGCATAATGATATGGAAGCGACTGTGTCATTAATTTTTCTCTAATTACATCTGCTATCACACAGTTTTTTTAAACTCTAATGCGATGATATCTATTGAGTATATTATATAAATTAACGAATAAAGGATATTATAAACAAGAGAGTGAAAGATAATAATTTATTATTATAAATTTATCTTAATTAATTTTCAATCAATGATAAATTATTCTTGGCAGTTTTCGTGTTTTATATTAAAAAAAAAATGCTCTAATGTATTCAATTTACAAGCTTAAAAAAAAGATAACAGGACATTAGAAAATATATATGCATTAATATATGGTATTTCTGAATATTACTAAAAAATATTATTCTTTCCTTCAGTAACAAAATTATAATAAAATCTGTAAATCCTTCCATAACCGCAACACATAAATGAGTTTATGAAATGAAAGTTTACGACGTGAAACTTTTGCATTACACGCCAATGCAGAAGAGATGTACAATTGACCGAACGGAATACAGTGTAACCTAGAAAATAATTGCCTCTTTTGTGCTTATCAATTTTTTGCATTGTTCTTGATTTATAATTACTTGAAGTAGATGTAGTCTGTGACATCTGCCAATTACTTAATCGATTTTGCTATCGCGATATTAAATTCATGCAAAAAAAAAATTAATAACTTTCCTTGCCCAGCTCTTTTACTGGTCAGACTCTGCACCAGCTGACCTTCTTATATTCCTCAAATAAAACAAAGAAAGGGAGACATTTAGATATATTTACTAATTTAAAACTAAAGCGATGCAGGCTTTGGAGGACATCCCACAAACTAGTTACGAGGATTGCTTTCAATTGAAACATTACTGGTAATAAAGAGAAAGAATATTTCGAGAAACAAGAAGAACCAATACTTCATATATAAGCTTCCCAAAAATGAAAAAAAAATTGTATAATATATTTTATTGGCTCATGGAATAATGATGTTATCAAGTGTGTCTGACCAGGCAGACAGATATCTACTATACTATTATTCCCGCAAAGACCTTTAATCACAGACCTTAGTCATTAGGTTAAGAACTAGAAATGATAAAATGCATTTGTTTTAAAATAATTATCGTACATGAATAAATTCAGTACAATATATTCATTTTTGCAATCACGGAATTTATATTGTATTCTAAATTGTTTAAACGGTAAATAAAAAAAACCTGTTGTTTGCACTCTGCTAAAGTACACAAGATGTTTATTGAGACAAGATAAATGCAAGAGGCATACAATGTTTGCGCAACACACTCAAAATTCTAACCAAGTGCTCTATGTAAATTGATGCTGAATGTAAAGCGATTATTCGCTATGTTCACTAAAACAATTTGCATTTCAAGCATCTCACCGAATAATGAGAAGATTGCGCTCAACACCAGTTTACACAACACTTTTCTCAGACGAATAAGAATCGTATGTGAAGAATTTTGAATCTGTCCAAGTTACGAATATGTCAAAAAAAAATTAAATTATAATGTAGTAGTAAATGAATATTTCATTAAAAATTCCTCACTTAGTACAAGGATAAAAGATACCTAAAAAGTATTTCAAAAATGATCTCAATACTTTAAAGAATCTAATCACAAAATTCACATTAAAATATGTCAAAAAAACATAAATTTCCATAATAGCACATGAGATCATTTAGGTGAAAAATACTCTTGACATATTAGGGTTGTTATAAAATCATTTAGATATTCAAAATTGTCAACAAACAAAAAAAGTGGAAAGAGCAATCCTATTTGGTACGTATTTTAATATTTAAATAAATTTATTTTAAAATGAAAGAAGAATGGACACTGAATTCGAAAATGCTTTATGTTCAATAATTTAAATTTATAAGTGCGAGCTTATTGCTTGATTATAATTTCTGCCAGCAAACCTCACTTGTCAATTCATGTTCTACATCTTTCAAATTGACTAAAGGATTAATGTGTGTATGAAGTGGGCGCAAGATAACTTGCTTGTGGCAGTGAAAGTGATAAATGTAATGTAATGCATAATAAGCTTCAGTGACAGTAATACCAAAAAAAAAACGAAAAAGAATTGTTGGAATTATCTACTGCTGGTCAAATTACGCAATCGAACTAAGTTATAACTTAGTTATATAGCAAGCAGCTCGGGTTCTACACACTTGGGTTGTTACAAGCGAGCATTATTGTTTATTTATATGTAACAATATATGTACATATTTTTATAAATGCATATACAATTTTGAATCGTTTATTGACTGCTTTAATGTTTGCTGATAAAATCTCAAAATTTTTACACACATCAACATTTTTGATCCCACATTAAATTTCATAAATAATCTCAATTTTTTCTTTGATCAAAACACATATCCATATATTTGGCATGTTGACCATACCGTTCAAGCTATATAACCATGTACCAGAACTATGAGTCAGAATTCTCAATATTTGCCAAGATGGGCGAAATTAAACACTGCAACATTATTCGGAATTCTTAATTATAATCAATACCATCTGAATGTTCATTTATAAAACATACATCAAAACTTTAAGTTGGCCTTTGTTATTTAAATTTACAACTTGAAAATATACACATTCCAACTCCCAGATAGATCAAAATTCCTGAGAAATTGCTCAGTACAACGAAGTAAAGAGTGCATGTAATTTACTGAAACCAAATTTTATACTGGATTTTAATCATTCAAACGGAGAACTTATTGTGCCCAAGCTCGTTATACCGAAGCTCGATTGTATCGCTATTTTTAAAAAAATATTCACAATATAATACAGTATTTAGTTAAAGAAATTCAAAAGGTTATTCGCAAATGTTCAATGAAAATATAAAGCACATTATACTAACTGTAAGCTTCAAGATTTTATTTTTAGTCGTTCTGGCGACTAAGTGAGTGTACTGCAGCGGTGTTTGCTTCAGGAAATTCTCCACAAGCGCAGTCTTACGGTCAGAATCTTCGATGACAATCCAATGAAAATTCTCCAACCACATGACTGTTTGTGCAAGCCTAAAAAGGTTATTATAATAATCATGATAAATAATTTGATGTATAAGATGCTTTCATTAAATAGTGTACAATAGTGTATAAATAGTGTACAATAGTAAATAGTGTACAATAATCTATTATCAAGTTCAATAATCTATTATCAAGTTCAGTTATATTATTATTTGTGAGATTAGGTATGTGACGGTCAAAAGCAGTTTGAGATTAGATTGATAATTACAACGGTGCCACACGATGCTAAGAACAACTTTCAATGTTGGACACTTGATGGTTGGTTAATCGTATGGCCGATGCTCCAACCGTGAACCTCAAATGTCAAATATCGATACTGCAATGCTACAACCATGTTTC
This sequence comes from Silvatares holzenthali, assembly GCA_026537445.1. NCBI lineage: Eukaryota > Metazoa > Arthropoda > Insecta > Trichoptera > Pisuliidae > Silvatares > Silvatares holzenthali. The sequence continues at coordinate 10,339 of JAPMAF010000414.1, read as the reverse complement.
AAGAGTTGTGTTCCAGCCTTTAACGCACTGTGGCGACTAAGATGTGCTGAAGCAATGCAACCATCTCAAAGTGGAACAGTTCAGGTTGACAAAAGCTGCAAGCCCTGTTTAGTAATATCATCCTGCCATCTATTTCATTTGTGTTATACAGTTTTTAAATTATTTTTTATTTTCTTTTTGTTTGTTTATGTTCAATAGTTTAAATATTATTGTTTCACATTATGTTGTAGAGTGAATGGGATTGGATAAGTCCTCCCCTCAGGAATAGTATCATTATTATAATAGTCAACTCAGCGCCCTTGCGTTGATTTTCTCACGAAAACGGCGGTATAAGTTATCCATGTTAATAATAATAACTAATTTCAGCTGATATGCATACTGCCAATGAAAAGTGATACATTTCTATTATAAAGGTTGCTTGAATACACACGATTAGAGGATAAAGGCTGCATGAATACACATGATTAGAGGATGAATAATGGAGAGTTATAGGTGTATGAATTCATTTGGTTCATCTGATAGTCAATTGCTGTACTATGTAAAAGGTTTTATTTTGTAGTGTTGGTGTCTGAGAATAGTATTCAGTTGATAAACCTCTGTGTTTGTTCTGTAAAATGATTAAACCATATTTATCTCATTCAAAAAATGGCAAGATTCAAATCAAAATAAAAACATTTCCGAGATATTCCCCATTCAATTTTTCCTTTATCCATAGAATATAAAAAGTAAGTTCGAAAATATAACTGTAAATTAAATAAAAGTTCAAAGAAATTCTCGAATATGACCAGTAAATGGCCGAAACATGTTGAATTTTATTGCAGTGGTGACAAAGAAAAATCATAAAAATATTTTATGTGAAGGATATATAATAGTACATAATTCTATTAAATTCAATAAGCGTATAGTCAAATCATGTATTAAAAAATTTTAACACCACAAAAATTTCGCAAGAAAAATATATTTAAATAATATCTTTTATATTCTAAAAAAAACATATTTACATTTTGATACAGCTGCTTATAAAATCGGTTATAGGAAGTAGCGATAAACAAAGTGTGTGTTACCTTGATTAAAGCAAATATTGCGTTAATAAATTCTTCTATTTGATTTATTGAATGACCCTGATGATGAATTCAGCTTTTTTTTTGCCGAACAATGACTCAAAAGGATAAAATCATCAATGAAAATCGTGACCGATCAACAATATAATGACCGAAGAGCTTAAATGATACATCGATAGTAGGTTTTTAAGTATTTTATAGCGTAATTATTCTAAAGAATGTCAAAAATTCAACTACGTACCTGGTGAGTTCGGCTTTTTGCACGGGACGCGCATAAGTCGGTGTAATCGCGTATATCACCGGAAGATCGCTGCTCTTGCCATCCTTCCTCTCACCAACGCATTGTTGCGTCCGATTGCTGAACAAGAACACGTAAATTAACGATGACACTGTCAGCAAATACAGGAAATATTTCGATCTCACTAAAAATCTCTCCTTCAATTTAATAAACATATTAATATACACGGAATGACAAATCGCCTAGATAATTGACGACGCCACTCGACTGGCGTGGAATTCAAAAATAATCATACAAAAATCCGGATAGCATCATATCTGACCACATCTGATAAAAATGCAAGAGATAATGGATTGAAACTTCAAAATAAAGTTACTTTTGAAGGTTCGTTCACCAGTCTCAGTGTTGCCAGCATAACGTGACGTAATATCCCAATAAAATCGACTAAAAATATTTCACGAAACCGACAAAAACCTTAAACTTATACAATACTATTCAAAATACATAGCATTTATATATCCTCCAAAATTAATAATGAATTAGAATACCAAAAAATAGAAACTATATAAAAAGATATTTAATTTTTCATTTCACCAATACTATTTTTTGTACTGGTATCACATAATACTGTTGCCAGATTAATGTCTATTATCAAAGAAAATAATACCCGAATATTAGCAAGCGATAATCATTATTTTTTAGCATTTTGGCTTTCATTCGCTTGGGATGTTCTTGGTCGTTAATCAGAATTAATAGGCGAGGGCAACGGGAGGTTTTATACAAGATTATAAATTTATTAAATTAAACTTTTAGACAAAGTAATTTAGCTAGGGTAATGTGAATTATGTTTGTAATAGAACATTCTAAGAATATATATGGCTTAAGACTACACTCACACAGACGAGAATTGACTATTTGGAATCGTTTATTTACTGTTAATTATTTATAAAACATGAATATTTGAACACAAATAAAATACGCATTCTATCTCTGAAAAATCATCGATTACGGGTGAACGCTTATCATACGGATGAAGCTGTCTTCCGGAAGTTTAATAATTATGTATTATTCGTAAACATCTGGCCACTTGCTCGGCATACATAGCTGACATGCTTATCGCGGGTCTACGACGGAAATATTTTTTCGATGTTATCAAAATTGCGTAAAGGTTTTCAAAATTGACAAAATGTACACAAGAATAACATTACATTTTCATAAATAAATTCCCATTTTAAAGCTGATAAACATAACATCATACCAAATCCTTACAATGATAGGCTGAGAGAATAAAATGACATCTGTCTATCCTAACACACATCATCTTGCTTCCTCCACATCAATACATCATCTCGTCATACACGCACAACGGTTGTTGCAACTCCTCACATTGATCGACATTAAGAAGCAAAAAACATGCTCCTGCCAAGTTTTTCTAACCCTTCCTTACACTGCTCTCTGATTGTTACTTTTAATTGGCATTCTTCTCAGATATTTCCATATTCTATCCCATCACTCAGTCTTCCCGAATACCTTCTCAACGATCTCATCTCCACAGAATTTATTCGGCTTTCATCCTTCTGTAAAGTCCACGTTTCGCCGCCATACAGCAAGGTAGGTACCTAAACGCCATTATGCATCGCCAATTGCGATTCTTTGAGAGCGTTTCATTACCGATTATCATGATCATAAATCTAGAAAATATATATAAGTATTCATAGTAACAGTACAAATTTACAGGAATTTTCTTTATTCACAGAAATGAATAGACACAAAGCAAGCCGATGTCTTTTGGGCTATCATGTCGTATTGTGTGTCAATGCTTGTGACCAAGTGAGGTTACTTTCGGGGCAACCCTGTTTATGTGACGATCAGCCACTGATAGACTAGGTATCAAGACATCAAATTAATAGAAGCTCATCTTGCCAAAATGGCAGGCGTACGAGACGTCCGCACTAATATCTTTGTGTGGCAGACACAACGTTAAGCGAGCATTAAATTATATAGTTATTATTATTTTTTATGGTTGAGAAGAGCCTCACATGCGAGTAACACTGACCTGGATCGAAAAAAACATCCACAAGTTCATTCATAATTAGCATAAAAGGGAAATACATCGTGGTCGCGATAATTTAGCGTGGAGTATTCGCGCGATACGTAATGCTACGATAAGTTTCCTTATCAAACATACTATGAGCGAAAACAATTATGCATTCAAAGTGATTGCAGCAATTAAAACCGAAAGTAATGTATAATACAGATCGGTGCATGACCGAATATGATTATCGTAGCATGGAAAATGTGTTATTAATTGCTAATTGATCTATTTTAATGTCGCCATTTTAAGATACGCATTTATGTACATCAAACAAATTCATTTCGAAATCGTATCAGCTACACTGTCTGTTCGTCTAATTAAGGTTTAACCTAGGTTATGGATATCGAACGATAATGTCTGCCCATACGTTTTCATCGTTAGCGTAGTGTTTGCGAAAACGTCAATGATCATTGGCAAACCCCAAGATTATTTAGCGCGATAACCAACGGCATCCCACCTAAGTACTCAAGTATTTAAAGAATCTCCTCGAATCTATAAAGTTGTGCGGTTCGCTTGATAAATAATATAGATCTCACTGCTGGTCTTCAGCCGTTAGAGCACAGAAGAACGGTAGGGATATTCTTTTCGTTTCACTGAAGATGCTCTCGAGAGCTAGCATCACTGATTCCTTGGGTTGCTTTGTTTGGCAAAGCTACGCGTTTTGCGAACGCCCGTCACCTTTTCAGAATTAGTATAGAGTGCATAAGAACAAATAGATTCTCTAAGTCTTCTTGTGCGAGACGGCCTGGTTGTGGAATGACCTATCGTTTGTGTTTCCACCTATCTATAAAATAAGCTTCTTCAAGACCACATTAAATCCACACTTTCCCCAAGTCTTCCTCATCTCATATAGCGTCTTCTGATGTTATATGCCTAATTCGGTGGTGCCTTAATTTCATTATAAAAACTCTCATTTGTCATTCGCTCGACATATCCAAACCATCTCAAAAATTCAATTTCATTCTGTCCATGATTACTTACTTACTTTACTTCTAATTCGCATTCTTCTCTAACATTATCATTTCTTGTTCTATTACTCAGTCTTTTCGCATATTCTGTTAAATGATTTCCACAACATTTATTTTGCCTTCATCTTAACCTTACCATTCATACTGACATAACCTAACCCAACCTAACTTCAATCTATCATTGTTACCATTGATTGGCATTCTTTGATATTTTCATTTCTTATTCTATCACTCGGATCTCCCCGCATATCCTTCTCAATGGTATCATCTCCAAAGCGTTCATTCTAATTTCATCCTTCTTCTGCCAAATCCACGTTTCGCTGGCATACAGCAAGATAGGTACCAAAACTCTTGTGTATCGTCAACTGTGATTCCTCGGAGAGCGCTTCATTTCCGAATATCAAATACGTAGCGCCGTAAACCTTGTCACCTGCAGCCACTCTCCTATCAATATCTTAATCCGAACTGCCATCCCTCGTGAACTTATTGTCTAGATAATGTATGGAATATTTAATTTTGATAATTTTAAGAGCCCCCAGATTCAGAGCATCAAGTCCTTGTTCGCGTCATACAGCAAGGTAGGTACCAAAAAGTCATCATATATGGATGACCGCTCTTTCCTTTTTTATCTTTTACTGCACATGAGACACCATGACACCACCATCCGACTGGGTCAGTAATCTACTGTACAATTGCACATGTAAATACTGTGTAGCAGTCGGAGGGATTGAAAACCTGGTTATTCAGTTCTAGTCACGAAACATGGATAAATCCATTTCACGTGGCTTACAATACTGAACGGTGGTGTTACTCCAGGGCGATACAAGATCTACCACTCTTTCCAGTCCAGAGTGAATATATATATTTAAATGATTTTTTTTTGCTGTTTTTGATTTTTTTTTAATATGTTTTTACACATATATTAAAATCTGAATAGTAAAATATATATTATTTGTATTAAGCCTACTTTGAAAGCGATAAATATTGTTTTAATGTTTATTTAACAATATCGGATACTTTTTACACAGACGGATTTCCACAGTTTATATGATAAATGCTACTATAACCTCATTTCTCAGAAAAAAATCTCATATCTCACCATATTAAGGATTCACTACCAATTTCATATATATATTTTTGTTAGTAATGCTTCATTAAATAAAAGATAAAAGCCTTATTGTGTTCCGTTACATTTATGTTTATATATAGCGAGAGATTTACGTTCCTGAACCCTTTCGTCCCTCCTGTCATATTTTAAATTGCGCCCACAAATTTTAGATAATGCAAGTATTACTCGTATGTGATGATTCGAGAAGCTTTCAGGCACTCTCTGCATTTATTATACGAGTATTAACCCAGAATTATATATAGTCATTATTAAAACGCGTCTATTGATGGGATAATCTTAATCGAAAGTGTCATATTATATTCTGAATACATCCCTTTTAATATATTGCAGATCAAAAGGGCAAACAGCATGCAATGAACATATCTTAGTAAGAATAGCATGGCGTGGCATTCGGATACACTGAGATTTGATAGGGCTACCTCGTTAGATCATATGTAAACGATCATTAAATAAACAAAAAGACATTTATTTGTTTGACTGTCGAGTTTTTCCTATAACACGGTTAATTACATTCTTTAAAATAATCGTATTTATAGGCCACGTCATTAAAAAATATTTATTTCAAGTATAATAAATTTCTGTCTAAGTATGAGCGCTAAATATTTTTTTTGTTTTGTGAACATGTATGTTTATAGTTGAACAAATAATCTCACGCAAGCAACAATCTCACTCGTACTAGAGGATGAAACAAAAATTCTCCGTTGTCTCGTTCTAATTTCCGAACACCACTAGTCCAATGCATGATCGATACATGTTTATGGTTTACACTCACCTGCAGAACAAGGTGAAGAATTTAGACTTTGGACTGTTCATTCGAATGCCCAACATCTTCATATTTATATGCATTTATCGTTCAGAATACGTTATTGCAACTATATATGAATGTCTCTGTTAGAACTATAGAAGAACTTAGTGATTATACAAATGAATTGCTTAACATGTCAATATGAAAGTATATTGCCTAAATCGCATTCTTATGTGGTGTATTGTAAAATAGCAGTTGTATGAAAGAACATTAAAAGTATAATAAAACTTTTAGAAAAATAATCGCGCTGATTTTACAGTCTTATCAAAACAGGTTATTCATTGAATATGTAACTGTAAGCTTCGTTTTGTAGTGAAATTGCGCTTTTATTATATTACTGTATTGTGTTTCCTTGTTTCAATATCCCATTATTTATTACGTCTAATAGTGTATTAGAAAACGATCGCGGTAACGGATGAAGTCACTCAATAGAATTTCTATCTATAGATAAGGCGTAAGATCTTCGTACAATGCACTTCGAATTACCTCCAAAAAATATTTTACACTTTTAATCACTAGCTACTGTATGTGTTTCTTTCGGATCTTTCGTATTTGTGTAACTATCTGATCACTAACCTGTCATGTGCGGCAAATGCCAATGTCGTGTTCTTGAAACATTCCAAAAATGTTTTTTTCGGTAGAGGATTTGTACAGTTAAGTTGAAGATATTTGTGGAGTGTAGGGAATAATAATTCTGCTTATATTTCAAAATCATAAGAAATAAAATAAAAACCGTTATATTAAATATAATATTATATTTAGAAATGATATTGGCGGTGATCGAGTTAGGACTTTCTTCCTTTGGAATTCACGAATTTATATCACTTTATGATATTCTAAGTAGTAAATTATTTGTTAGATAGTAATGTTTAAATAGTTTAAGTTATGACAATTATTTTAATTATAGTCATAAGCGTCCTTATATAAGTAAGAGTTTTAATCAGATTAAAGATGCATAAGAACATCTTACGCACATAATTTAAATGCGACTCTTTAAGGTCAAGAATAAGTAATCGGCCCCTTTTCAGTAGATGCTGATTCTGACAAATGTTTTTTTTACATTCTAGACCCTCCAGCCCAAAACATATCAGAACAACAAATGATTAATCGCAGAATACAATAAGAGAAAGTATGACTGACATCGCGCATTTATGAAAATTCTCTTTCAGTTATAATGCACGAACCGTCGGCAAAAACCTCCTTGTGCAGCTTTCTGTTGACACGCATAAGAAGTTCAAACAAAGGTGTAACTCACAACGAACGGTACTCGCATTTAAACATATACGTAAAATACAAAATAATATAGAGAGCTGTGTACGCCAACATCATTCATTTTCTGAAATTGACCTTCAAGAATTTTGCTGTACGTCCGGATATGACCTCAAATAGTAAACACGCCTGCACTGTTGCGTTTCGCATTGATTGTTTTATCGAATGTGTAATACTAACTTAATTACAAGTCAATTCTATGTAGCAGTTCAACTATCAAAACTGTCACAGATTTTGAGTAATACGTACTGCCTACTTAATATGATTAGTCAACTTGCGTTAACAGAAAGTTAAACCGTAGAAACTAAATGCGTAAAGTAGTACACATGAGTATATAAGGCAAAAGAAAGAGAAACAGTGGCGAAGTAATCAGTTGTAACGTACTTAGGTAAAAGCTGTCGGCCTCGTGGTCTAGGGAATAGGACACTTTACCAACGCGCTGGAGGTCGCGGGTTCGAATCGAGATCAAATTTTAAAAATTAAAAAAATATGTTTAAAAAATAACAAAAAAATATACTCTGAACTGGTATAGGGTATAGTGGTAGTCTTGTATCGTCCTACAACTATTACGTTTTCTGTATTATTTGCCACGTGAAATGTGTTTATGTTTCATGACTAGAACAGAATTATTAAGTTTTTTTCTCCTACTACTACAGCTTCTACCTGTGCCATAGACCCAGACGAATGATGATGTTATGGTAACTCATATGTATAAGAAAAAAGTACATACTCATAATATGGCATCGTGATGATAAATCGAGACCCTTTAACTCATTCACATAATGTATCAGTTATTACTGCATGTGGATAATGCAATTTACGCAGAATTCGCTGTAAGCATCTGGGTGACCCTTGACAAGTCAGGTGAAGGATATGATGTAAAGTAACGCTGCACATTGTACAGAATATTTCTTACATGCTTTCGAGCATATTAAGCAGTTAGAATGCACGTTGTATATATAAATGTTGCGCGTTGATGATTCAAACAAAACATAAAGTCTAATGCATTTTAAATCATCAACTTATTAACTTAGGAATATTTTGTTCATTAGACAACGCTAGCAAATTATTGAACCGGTGTTTCGGCCGTTAAGTATTATATCTTTGTCCCATGGAAAATAAGAACCTTACATATGTGCGCTGGTGATTCATCGGCTTCAAGAATTGTCGTTTCGTCACAGTCACTGTCACCGTCACACCAGGTTGCTACGGCCAATGGGAAAACCTGCTCAGCTCAAGCCGAGTGGTGGTAGATCGCCTCTACTGTATGGTGCGTTGTATGGTATACGAGTATACCATTTTATTAACGTAATACTCGTAAGCACTCTCAAGCCCAAACCAGTGCATTCAATATTCTCAGCGGTGCATTGCAAACCTACTTTGTCATTAACTCCGATGTTATGTCTCTGACTTTATTTCATGGCAAATTTACGTAACGTACTTTACTACCAGGTTCCACAAGCTGTTCTTTGTTACGTACGTCGATTCTGGGAGCCGGCGGTTTAGTCGCGGACTTGAAGTGATAAAAAGAGAAATCATTGTGAATATCTGAGGACATTGACTTTTGAATGATTGAAGACGGTTGATTTTTTTGCGCTTAGAGATTATCCACCTCCTTCGAAAATATCTGTACCAATGGCCACTTTCATTTAATCATTTTGCTTCATTTCCACCAATTTCTGCTTCTTACATTGATAATTGCATTGCCAATGATTTTTGAAGCCTTTCGATTTCGTTTCAACTATTTATTTAAATTTCTGCTAGATTGATATTCTACGGGAATAATGCAACCCTTTTCTAATTCTATATGTGAAAATTGATCTATCGAAACAATGATATACGAAAAAATTCCGCAATCGTATTTTTTTTTAAATATGTTTGCAAATATTGTACATCGATCAATCATAATTAATTAAAAACATTTTACCCTTTCTTATGCAACTTTGTTGTTTTCCATTGAATACTTTTAGTTTTAATTTGTCAAAACCGTATATATTTAATTAAAATATTATTCTTTTAAACGGGGAAGACCTAGAAAACCTTGGCAGGAGCATGTTTCTCAACTTCTCAACAAAGGCAATGTAAGGAACTTCAACTGTCGTGCTTGTATGGCGAGATGTATGAATGTGGAGAAGGCAAGAGGTGTGTCAAGATAGAGAAAGGTGGCGTTTCATTCTCTCTACCCAACCCTATCGGGATCCAGCGTGATGGAATGTATGTGTATATGTAAGATTAAAGAAGTATGTTATTAAAAATATCTTATAACACCTTGGAAGCAGTAAGCATTGAATCATACTGGGCAACGATTCTTCAACGTCGCCTCGCGTCTAATAAGTAATTAACTTAATATTTATAATATATTAAATATTCAACAAAAACCAGATCAATCAATCAATTATCATGCTAAAGAACTGATCTATAATCAAATACATTTTCAATCTGTTTTTAAGATCCGTCTCTGTCAATATTTCGAACAACATATGGTATATGTGTAAGTATGTTGGATGGACAATTTGTTTTACACTAAGCTATATTTTTATGAAAAAAATGCTACTCAGATTTAGTAACGAAATATGGTCTGAATTAGTGTCATATGGTATAAAATTCTGAACATTTGTCGGACTCCAGAATAATGTAGGATTAAAGGTGGGTCGTAAAATTTATTTATTTATTTGTACAAATAATGAAAGAGGGGGAGGGAGGTCCCACCACATACCCGAACAGTTTTAAGGACTTATTGTCCTCATATCTGTTCTCTCATTCTTCGTCTACTC
>JAPMAF010000413.1:0-14851 GCA_026537445.1 Silvatares holzenthali | reverse complement strand
TATATATATGTATAATCACTATGGTAGCGATGTCTATAGTATTCAAAAGATCAGTTTGGGCATTTCATCGCCACTTATTTCCAAGACTCTCGAACCACAGGAAAGTCTGAGCTGACTATTAATTAAAATAAAAACAATGCACGTACTAGATTCGTCTGGTTTGCAGTAACAAAACTAGTTGCCTCCTTCATCCAGTCGTACATCCAGTGTACTCGCCGCTCTCTCAATCCTCCATCCCTTGCTCGTACAATACTGTGTATGGTATACTGTGAACACTGTAGGGGGAGTATTCGTTAGCAACACGCTTCGCCAGTAGAATTAATTCAGTCAAACAATACACAATTGAGTTGTGAATCGTAGGGTAATTACAGATGTTCACAAATAATGTATTTTTTAATTTATTTAATTTTAATTTATGATCTCAAACTACTAACATTGTTCAGGTATTTCTTTACCCTTATGTTTGAATTAACAAGGTGCCGGTTGAATATACCCATCGGCGTCTTCTTCGTCGGTAATTGTTTTCTGACCGATTTTTTTTTATCATATACTACACACGAGACACCATGACACCACCATCCGACTGAGTCTATAACATACTGTACAATTGCACATGTAAATGCTGTGTAGCAATCGGAGGAGACATTGAAAACCTGGTTATTTAGTTCTAGTCACGGATCATGAATAAATCCTTTTCACGTGACTTACAGTACTGAACGGTGGTATTGCTCCAGGGCGATACAAGATCTACCACTCTTTTCAAGTCCAGAGTGAATAGATATTATGAGATGCATTTTTTTACTGTTTTTGCCGTTTTTTGATTTTTTTAAATATATTTTTTACACATATATTTTTGAAACCTGAATAGAAAAATGCATTTTTATATACATTTTTTTACTCCGGCGGGATTCAAACCCGCGGCCTCCAGCATTCCATCAACGCTATAGTCAAGTGCCTTGAACCACGAGACCGACAAATAAACAGTGTATTTAAATATCCAGTGAATATCATTTTTATTTGGTTATTATTTGCGTTGTTACATATATTGGATGTAATTTATAAATAATTTGTTATTTTAACTACCTAAAATTTTATTAAAATTTTGAAATTTTGTCAATGTTTGTATTATTTTGATTATTTGTTACATTTGAGTGAGGTGATATAACCAATTATCTATTTATGGTACCTAACAATTTGTAATTTAAATAATACGGTTCGAAAAATAATGAATATTGGATGTTTGAGATGGTTTGGACATGTTAAGCGAATGAAAGAATCATAAAAATAGATTTATAGTGCGAATATTAGTGACAGAGCAGTGCGTGAAAGGCCTAGAAGATCTTGGCAGGAACATGTTTTCCAATTTCTTAACGGAGGCAATGTTAGGAACCACAACAACGTAGAGGATGCAAGAATTGTATGTTAGGATAGGGACAAGTGGTGCTTCATTCTCTTCTACCTACCCCTATTAGAAATGGCGTGATGTTATGTATGTATGTAAAAAAAATGATATTTCATTGCGTGTATGTAGTAGAAGTAATGCCATTCAGCGCAATAGATCCAAATTGTTTAATTAAATAAAAATCTTTTAAATGAATATTTCATCACAGTTTCACCCTGTAGTTTTATTTTTTGCAACACTTGTTTCAGGGTGACAGGAGCATAATAAATATTGCACCACCCTTAGATCAAGTATTTTAAATCTCCTGTTTTATTACAATGCGAGTATAATACATAAGTTAGAACATCACGGAATGTAGAGGGAATACAGTAAATATTAAATCCGGGAAATATATGAAAAAATGTCGTTTCGTTGTCAAAATTCGATGTGGTTCGTTCGGCATTCTTGTCACATTTCCAAGCAAAGAATCACCTCGGAGATACGATATTACGGCCTCGACCTGCGAGTGGAGTACACAGTGATACTACAGATTCAGAAGGCAAACATGACTACACTAGGAATTTGATAACTTAAATAAGTCCAGGTATATTATTAAGGGAGCCACATTACGAGCTGTATCGCTCGCCCGACGACGCCTGTGGTAATGACTGTCTGGTGGCTGCGAACTGGAAGCTAGCAGACAGAGAGCCAGGGAGCTAGTATACAACTAGATGGGATATCAGAATGAGAACAACTGACGGCGATGCGAGGCATTGCTTTATAGTATTTGTTTGCACATATCAAGACTTATTTATGCAACTAATATTTCGAGAAATATGAATTTACGATTCGGTGAAGAGATAAAATAGTTTTTTTTAATTAACAAAATGTTTTTAATTTTTTTTCAAATACCATATTTATTTATTATTTGGTTCTTTATATTTTGATTCTGAACGGAATATTATCAAGAACTGTTTTATAGAGATTTATTTTATTGTTGAGTCACGTATTTTAGAATAAATATCGGAAGTAGTTACTAACGTAAATCTATATATTGTGCAAAATTATATTTTAAGGATATAATATTTTATGACACAAATATTGTTATAGACCTGTGGCTGCTAACACAATCGCTAATAATATATCCGAAGCAGATTTAATGTATCTAGACGTATCCAAGCACCATCCACCGTTTAGAAGAATGACCATCTGGAAGTTTCTAGAGGCAGCACACCTACCTCAGAAAATACGATATTGCCACCGCAACAATTGTTTCTAGAAATGTCCATACACGACTCTATGTATAGCCTACCGCATTTTAATATGTCTAGAGTTAGATTATCGAATTCCTACTTGAAACATCTGTCTCTCGGTCGCCCAGCTATTCGATTCGCACGACGTCTATTCCGGCACCGCTCTTTTGAAACTAATTAATTAATAATTTCCTTTGCACTTTCGTCACTTCACTGTGTATTTGGAGAATAAATAACATTATAAATGACGTCTACTCTTATCATTTACGACTAAAAGAAGGAAGCAGTTTTAGCATCTGCTGTCTAGAGTATCTCTTCGGGGTCATTAATGCTCGGGATTATCAATTCATTCTAGCAATCAACCCAAATAACGATCTCACTACTGGTCATCAGCCGTTAGAGCACAGAAGAAAGGTCCAGATAATATGTTTGTGTTATCGATATGTTCATGGAAGATGTCATAGGGAACTATCACTGATTCCTAAGGTTGCTGTGTTTGGTAGAACTACGTAATTTGCGAACGCCCGTTAGCCCTTCACAGTTGTTATAGAGCGCATGAGAACTAATAGATCACTATGTCTTCATGTGCGAGATAGCTTGGCTGTGGAATGATTTTCCGACGTTTCTGTTTTCTCCCCCTTTCTAACATGGGTATTTTCGAGAACCGCGTTAATTCCTTATTCTTAAATCTTCATCATCTCATATAGTGTCTTATGATATGCTTTGGTGCCTTCTATGCGGTAATTTATAAAAAAACATTAGTATGATCAGGGTCACTACGCACCTACACCAGAATGAGCGTCTAATCTATCTCTTCATTTTTTTTGTTCTTGATCTTTCCTCGCAGGATGATATCTAACGCTTGAGTATCAAGCAATGAAAAACGAAATAAATAAAGACACGTTTATCCATTTGCATCTGAGCGCAGCTTCAAAATGAAATATTGTATATAAGTGCGGTTCGAAAGCGGGATTTGAAAGGCTATCTCTGAGATAGAATGCTAGATCTTCACTGCTTCAATATTAACGTTGTCGCGTCGTGTTATTCAGCCAACGCTTACTTTCCCGTACAGGTATACGTTATTTGCTCACTGTTTTCTCTGTTATTTCTCGCGGCATTCGCTCACTTGAGCACGTAGCGTATTGTATCCATGTGAATGATGATATTGCTATATGCCATATATTTCAATATCAGTGCACGTACAAAGGTAAATGTATTAAATAATACCGTGTTTCCACTGTCGATTTTGCTTCACCAGCAGTGAATTCATTCATTTTTTTCTTGTACTGCTACACATGAGACACCATGATACCACCGTCCGTCTGAGTCTGTAACATACTTGTACAATTGCACTAGTAAATGCTATGTAGCAGTCGGAGGAGATGAAAACATATAACACGCCCAAGCCAACTCAAGAAATTTTTCTTCATTTTATCAATAATGCTAATAACCACTCCACACTCTTTCCATATATCTAAATTTCTTACTCTGTTATGTACTGCTTTACTACACATTCTTCTAAGAATTCTCACCTCTAAAGCATTTATTTATGTCGGAGTGAATATACGTTTTTAAATGCATTTTTTTTGATGTTTTGATTTTTTTACGTACATTTTTACAAACTTATTTTCACAATCTGATTTGAAAATACACTTTATATTTTTTTTTTCACTCCGGCGGGATTCGAACCCGAAAGTCAAATGTCTTAACCACTCGACCAGGATGCGGACAGTCTGAATGTCTTTATTCTTTGGCGAAATTTTAATGTACACCCATCGAATCATTGTATGCATTCCGCACATACATTATGCATGCAGTTTCCTGATGTTTCAAAATGAAATTTTACAATGGGATAAAACTTTTGAACAATATTTCAGAACATGCAATGGATACGACAGCGTCCAAAGTTTCTTGACAAATTATTATACTTTACTTGCAGTACGAAGGAACGACAGGAAACATAATAAATTTTGCAGTGTATTTTAAGGGAACTGAATTTCATATTTTATCAAACTTAAATATGGCAGTGCATAACGGAGTATTGGTGCCGACTTTGTTGTGCGGAAATTAAGCGTGGACATGGCAGAAAAGGAATGAAACTAGAATGAATGCCGTTGAGATGAGATCTCTTAGAAGAATGTGCGGTAAAACAGTGTATGACAGAGTAAGGAATTCAGATATAAGGAAAGGTGTAGGGTGGATGTAAGCGTTATTGATAAAATGAAGAGAAATTCCTTGAGGTGGTTTGAGCATCTTGAACGAATGGATGCCGAGAGATTGGTACGGAAAATTTACGATGCGAAAGTGAAAGTTACAAAAGTAGGTAGGTAGGTGACAGAGGGGTCGGCCAAGAAAATCATGGCATGAACAGATTAACCAAATTCTAATCGATGGCTTTGTTCGTAGTCGGAATAATCGCAGAGCATGCATGAGGAGGTGTATGAATGTGGAAGAAGCAAGAAATGTATGTCAGGATAGAGTGGTTTGGCGCTCGATCCTCTGTGCCTACCTCTTCTGGGAAACGGCTTGATGGTATAATAATAATAATAATAAATATTTGGGTAATTTTAATGTAAAACTACTCATGAGGACCGCGATGCTGCCATCCGTCTGGCCTGTAACATTTACTGCAGTTGCACATGTAAAAATTGTGTAGCAATAGGAGGCGAGAAAATCTGGTTATTCAGTTCCAGTCACGAAAATTTGATAAATTATTTATGATGAGCCATTTGACGTTGCTTTAGGTGAGTATGTATGTGCGTGTATGACGAGATGAATATGGAAGAGGAGAGAAATATGTGTCAGTATAGAAATGGCGCTCCATTCTCTCTTCCTACTGCTATCGAGATTTGACGTTAAGTCATGTATGTATGTACTTGGCGTACAATACTGAAGGCGGTATTGCGCCAGGGCGATACAAGATAATACCATTATTTTCCAGTTCAAAAAGAGTATATTTTTATGCAATTTTTATAACTAAAATATATTTTTTACATATGTGCTCTTGAAAATCCGCAAAATATGTTTTAATTTTTTTTGCTGTAATGGAATTTGAACCCGCAACCTTCAGCGTGAAGTGTTCTGACTACTAAACTACTCTGAATAAAGATCTCTCTTAAGCTGATCCACTCGTACTGATTCTTCGGATCATGTACCCGCGAGTAGTACTCATCTCAAATTTCTCCGACTCCCATAAATTATTTCCAAGTTTATTGATAATCTTCACTTGTTTACTTTTTAACATTTAAAATCACTGCATTATTATATTATATTGTGTTATATAAGCCTGAGTGAAGAAACATTTATCCTATATGAACGTACGCAAAATACCAACTATCTGCACCTAACAAGAATTCTGAGATTCTTTGCATATATAATTCATTTAAAAAACGTGATTTGAAGAATATAGAACTGACTGATTTGCCGTCTAAAATATTTTAATCTTTCTTCGGTAACTTTGTAGTTTTTTAATGTTAATATTTTTTTGTAAAAACTTCATATATTTGAAATTCATTTTTTCGGATTTAACTTTGTGGTAATCCATTTTCACAAATTGATATGAATACGTTTCTTTTTGTTAATACACCATTTTATTTTTTTTTTTGCCAAAAAAGCACAAAAAAATAATTAGTTCTTGAAAATGCTCAGTTAGAGCGAAACGCGTCGAACTCAGTTAAAAAATATAAGTGGTGTATTGAGTAAAAGAAACATATTGATATCAATTTGTGCATATATTTAATTAGATTCTCCATGTTTCGGTCATATATTTAACATTTTTAAAAATCTCTTAAAAATTGTATTGAAACATATAACATTTTGTGGTGCTGCTAACACAATCGACAATAATATACGTGAGGTAATTTCATGAATCTAGAATCTTCCAAGCGCATCGCCCGGAACGGCAAACTTCTGGAAAACTCTAGAGGTAGTTCATCTACCTCAGAGAATAAAAAGAATTGCGTAACGCATTATGTTAGAGCTAGATCATCAAATTCCTACCTGAGGCAACTGTGTCTCTGTCGCTCGGTTATCTATTCGCAAACATCTTCTCGGAAACCGACTCCCTCGGCCGCGTAATCTTTCGCCGCGACACACTCACCGTTACTATACGCTGTCATCTCTACACTGTGTATTCGGAGAATAAAGAACATTGGGAATCGTCTATTCTCTCAAATTTTATTTGTGTAAGTGGTTTAAATAGAGTAAAATAAAATAAGAAATGTATTTTGATAACCAAAAGTGAAGTCGATCGTTTAAAAGATCGTAGAGTTACAGGTAAGCAATGATGAAACTACTAAATTTGATGCAATAATGAATTCTCTTTTCATTGAAAACTTAAGAAGATTGTATATATAATTTGAGCAATCACGGGTTGTACTCTTATAGAAGCTGTATCTTCTCTATGAAAAATATCTGCGGACTACCGTATTAATATACATCTACATCCAAATATGAGCACGTTATTATAGAAGAACATATATTTTATTAAGAATACAAATGTGTATTGTAGTTACAGTTATCGTAAACGAAATTTTCTTTTGCCAGTCTACAATCTCCTGCCAAAAAAACTCGGCCGATTCCCACCCTTTCACAAAATAAGCATAACGAATAATTTTATCTTTTACGTTCTATGATTCTTTCTGGAAAATTTAATCGATCAGATGTGACTGCTTTGTGTCTGGGGGGTATTAAATGTAAACGCAGAATCCACTTTATTTTATGACATTGTTACAAGTCTCGCCTGAGAGAGTATACTGCTAGTACAGTCTGCTCACCACACAGCAGTCCACAGCCCTTATACAGGCGCTGTGCCCTCGAGCAAAACCGATAACCGAGTAAAAGAACGTACCGAAATGAGCACTGAGAGAAAGCTCAGTTCAGTAATCCGAATGCATTTTATCTTCCACTCTAGTTTTCTACGCTTTCGCTGGCATTGAAAATTGAATTATTTTTATATGTTTTATTTTCGATCGCGTACAAGTGTTCACTCAAACACTTCAGCAATAAAGCTATCTAATATAAGAGTCCGAAGGCTTAAGTCTACTCGTATATGTATACGCAATTAATTAAATTTATTAAAATATATTTGGGTTTTACTTTGTTAAAAGCAAATATATTTAATATGATTCTACATGTTCGGTCAAACATTGACCATTTTCAAAAATGAAAAGAACTTGTCGAAATTGTAAAATATAATGTGATGTGATTTTGACAAAAATATCACAAAAATAAAATATTTTAAATTATTTGTTTCGTACAGTTCTTTCAAAAGCACATGTAAATTGTCACACTTTTAATACTGTCAATTTTTTCATAAAATTATAGCTCCAATGTGATACCCACCGAGTTTCCAGTGTTGCAAAAGTCGAATCATTAGTTAATAAAAATGTACACCCTGTACTTACATTTTTACATAATCAATTCTATTTTATACTTATTACATAATCAATTCTAGGCGCTTTATTAATAATAATTTTAAAGAAAATATATGATGGAGAATTATTCAATTAGTTCAATTTATTTTTTCTTCTTTATAATCTGAGATTCTATAAAACTTCTTTTACAAGGTTTTGTTTTTATTAAGATTTTGAATATATTTATCGGCATATTATCGATATGTCACACAAAGTTACTTATTCTCTCCACACAATTACTATATACTAGAAAGATTATCTCTGTCTGAGCAACGTCAAATTAATGCTATGAACATCACATACATCAAAGTTTCATAAATTCATCGCCTGAGAGACGCTGCTTAGGTCATGTCATAATGCAATACACAAGAGTCGTACATTTTACAATACATTTATTCTACTGTGCAGATTATACTTAAGAGCAAAAAACAGTTATTACAATATTGAGACATTTACCAGTGTACAAATTTTATATATTACAGTTTGAATAGATTATGTAGCTGTGGCAATTGTAGAAAACAGTGAGGCATTTTAATATTTTTATTTATGTTTAAAATTTACCTAATATATGATTCACAGACTTGAACATTTACTTAGTAGACTGTCCATATTATTGCATTTGCAGAGATGCCAATGAAAGGATGAATGTCAAGCGTCATATTATGGAAAATGTGTGAATGAGGAACGAAACCAAGATGAGTAAGTTAAGAAAACTTTTCTCCCATACACCAGATAGATACCAAAATGTGTCGAGTATGTTTGTTTTCTAGATCATGCATTTTCCCAATTACCTAGAGTTTACTTACTAAACCCTTTATCTCTAAATAGTTTAACCTCTTATCATCTCGCTTGTGAGATCAAGATCCCGCATACTTTGGTTTATAAAGTCAAACCACCGCTACACGGTACGACCTGTTCTTCTCGTACCATCTCTTATCGTTTTTCACACCCAATTACTACTCATATCGCTTTGATTTTTTCCGTGACATTTTAAGATTACCTGTCACATGCTCATTTCTTATTCTGTCACTCCCAACAACCATCTCAGTATTCGCATCTTAGTGGAAAGAACAAAAAAAATACTGCGCTGTTTCAAACCACTCCCTCTTCAGTAATGAGTTTGTTATAATGAAAGATATTCGGTAGGCAAGTCAAAGACACGCATTATAGTGTCATCATTAATTGAGATGACGGTCTTCACCTTGAAATGGCATGGTATCCTGCTCTAGCCCGCCTCTGACCATAATCATTAATGACCGATGACCGATTAGTGTCTAATGACCATCAACACAAACACACCTAGTCTACGATGCAATACCTGATATTGGCAAGCACTTTTCATACCGTAGTCAGTCTAATTTTTACATAGATAGACTCTAGACCATAAAGAAAGTTTTATTTATTAATTTACACAGTACTTATTAACAACAATGAAAATAATAATAACTAAAACAATAATTACAATAATACACGTTAATAATTAAAGGAATATAAAAGGTAATAACGTTAATAATAGTAAAAGTAGTAAGAATAATAACAATAACGCGAGTAATTAATAGGATGATAGTGAGAGCAAAAATAATAACGACAAAAAGAAATTATTTACAATAATACTTAAATGAAATAAAAACATTTAAAATTTAAAAATTATGTGAGAAACGTTACTAGATTTAGTGTCTTTACTAGTGAAGTTCAGGGTAGTTAGTAGATATAGATGTTGTCCATAAACGTTGGCAAACTAAATATTCATACTGGACACAACTACCCAAAAGCCCTTGACGTGCGAACATTTGCGTCGTGAGTCTACTACAATATATTCAGCCAGCATTTTGCGTCTTTTTAATTAACATTTTTATTTGGAGAGAAATCCATAAATATAAGGCGGTTTTTCGTTGCTTTCCTCTCGTAGTTCTGAAGTCACCGTTGAACTCCCCAACTCTACTCCTTCAGATATATATGACATTGCCGTACCAGTAAAATAGCATTACATGCGGTTCAGGTAGAGTATTATCATAAATAATTATGGTTTAATAATGATGATGCATTTATAGACGTTATATTGCAATCTGTTTTCGGTAACTCTGTGATTTTCTGTTGAATGTAAAACTTTTTTTTTGCCGAAACCATACATGTTTAATTAAATTTTACATATCATGCGCTGACCGCTTCTTGATAATGATCATCGTACAGCTAAAATATTTAGAACATTATTTAATATATGTGATATTAACAAAATAAAATTTTGTAAAGTATTTCATAAACGTTATTTGTAGAAATATTGTATGTCATAAAAAACAACTTACTGTTGAAACCATATAGTTCTTTTTAAATTAAATAGTTACGATCTTATATACCAGTGGAATAAAGAAGATAATATTGCTGCTCTCCTGGAATTATTTGCAATTCCACCTTCACATTACACCCTCTAAAATAGTCACTAACCGGATAGAAATTGTATGAATGAGCGTAATGTTGGGAAAATTTTCAGCTCATTGAATTACAAATTATTTTATACCACTTTCAGGGCGGGTTATAGGCAGACCGTAATATAATTCAAATGTTCTCCAGCGCTTAGACGAAACTGCATAATTCCTCCTTAAAGCATCCATTTTGAATACAAAAGTCCGGATAAAAGTATAGTTTCATTCAAAAATTCGCTGCATTAAAGTAAATTACACTCCATGCGAGCGGGTTATCTTACCATTCCGTTGCGGAATGTGTTCTGGATGGCGAGGAGTGGTAGGGGAGAGGAAGACGGGTGGACGGGTGGTTTATTCTGGAATGGACTTAACTACTTCAGCGCGGTTCTCCATATACCCTGCATTTTCATGCAAGGTTAGCAGACAATAATCATTCTCTCAGACCCGTGTGATATTCAGTATTCTCAACGCTTTATTGCAGTAGTCAGCATTTTTAAAGAATCTTCCTTTAATAAAGTCACTACAGAAATCGACCACAAATAGTGATGTAGTTGATCGTAAGAAATCAAATCTAAATAATCAGAAACGATAAAATTGCATTCATTCAGCATTGCAACATAATTTTAAAAATTCAACGTTAGTTGTGTTGTATTTTAACTAATACCTTTTTATTTAAACATTTTATACCACTTTATTTGAATAATTAAATTAGCATTAGGCAAACAATAAAAAAAAATTAATAACCACAAAATCACAAAAATAGCGAACAATGACTAAAACTGAACAAATAAAGGATTCCTACACCATTTTCGTCCATCTATCAATCAATACAAGGCAACACAACTAGTCTATATCCAGTTTGGTCAAGCAAACCTTTCAATTACATCATCCCCTTTTGTTTGATGTAGATTTACCTATTTCGATCTTTGTCTCTCAAAGTTATTCTAAGCATCACATATTCCGTTCTAATCTATGTGACCAGCAGTATGTAATAATATTGTTTGGTTAAGGTTATTGTTACTGCTGCATATATAAGAACCAGCGATATGCATTGACTGGATACTCGAAACTTGAAGGAAATAGGTAGAATATTAAATTTTGCTTTCAAAACTGGGTTTCAACTAACCAAAAGCTACCTAGGATAGATTTATTCTTTATTCGATATCTGTGGTTCATTTGTCTTCTACGTGTACTTTAATCATCAAGCTATACATAGTGTCCTTCCTTTCCGCCCAAAAGTCGTCTTGGTGTATAAATATTCATTACGTTTTCGAAAAAGTTTTACTATGATTAAAATGTATATACTAAGTTTTTGCTATGACTATCACGTTTTAGGAAACATCAATGAACATTGGCAAACGACCCCTCCTCCCCCAGTTGTGTTAATGTAGGTTAACATTTTCATTTTATTAATTTTGAGTCCAATCTTAGTAGATTTTACCTTGAGACCAGTAGAATTTCTCAAATGTCTTCCTTTAATCCTTCCTGCAATATTCACAGCGTTTTTCAAAGTCAAATCAGGGGTAAATATTCTATAAAAATTCTGGACATTATCGGGATAAAATAAGAGATATATTTACTTTGTCTAATACTACTTATATATTATTCTCTTCGAACTCTTAACAAACCATTATCGAAAGTTCCCAATAATGAGCCACTTAAAATGATTATTTTTTTAAATGAATAATTACCACAAATTTATCAAAGATATTTAAAATAATATTTAATATAAAATAAAATCGTTTCAATATACATTAAATTCAAAATGCTTTTTACTCTCTTGCGAAAATGGTTACCTTAGTTGAATACATTATATCCTTATGTTATAAAGATTAACCAGTTATTATAATAAGAAATAAAATTTCAGTTTACAAATCGCCAACATTGATATCCCTTTCAGCTTACATCGTAACATGTTCGTTTACTTCACGTCTGAAACGTTTTCGCCCACGTGGAAGTTAAAGGAAAACAGTTATTTTGAAAAGTTCCGTTCAAAGATTTCTTGTCGCATCTGGCGAGAATATTCCACTCGCCACCGTTAACATCAGTGGCATGCAATAGTGTTATTATCTGAGAATTGTTTTCGTTGAAATGTATTTTGAAATTGAACACGCCCTCCCTAAAAGGGTTAATCAGAGAAGCAGAGTTGTGTTTGTACAGCGGAGAAGTTTAACAATTATTAAGATTTTTTTCGTACAATACGAGCACAAAGTCGAATTTTATTTCAAATCGAAATTAATTAAAATTGTTAATTTCAACATCTACGTTGCAAAAAAATATATTTGTATTGTCTCATTCCCCATTACATACTGGGAGTTTGCACTTAGGGATATGTTGCTGACGAGCTGAGAGCATCGAGTCAATTTTTCTATATCTTCTTTAGTGTTGTCCTGCCCTTACGGGAGTAAAGTTACTACCCCCAGTATACACTCCTCGTCCATCACTCTCCTAACATGTGTTTTTTTTTTATTTGTATTTTCAAAACTTTTTGTTTTATGTATCTCTAAAATATCTCATAAATCCCTCGCGTGTGGGGAAAAAGGGGTGGAGAGGAAAGACAGATTCCATTATAATGATTGAATACAGCATTAAGGAAAAAAACGACATCAAAGATCTTCAATTTCTACAACAATTTTATTTCGGGTGTGTGGTGAGTCATTTTCTTTCTTTCTTTATCTACGCGTGCATATTTTTTTATTAAACTTTCTTAGGAACAGCAATTTTAATGGGTCGTACATAGAAATACAAAATTTCACCCTTTTCATACATTTCATAACTCTCGTACTTCCACAACAAAAGAATAATATGCTGGTATACAAATATTGAAAAAAGACTAATCTTTTCGTGGTGGATTGAGTCCACGATTCTACTTAGTTGAAAAATACAAAATAACTTACTATTATCATCTCAGTGAATAACTTTTTTTTGTTTGTTAGAGATAACCTCTTCTTATTCAATCAGATCTCATCATTTCATTTTTTTTACTATTTTCAGGCATGTCATTTAGATAACAAATTTTGATAGTGTGATATAAAGTTCAATACAAATATTCCCTGTAGAGGGTCGCTCTAAAATTATATGAAGCACAGTATAATAAAATTATATTGGTTCCGCATGATATGTAACACGACGTAAAGTGCAATATTGTTGCAGTTCATGTTCCTGTCCCGTCCCGATATATCCGCATATTATTTTTCACAAAGCGCAAACCCGACGTTTCCAATTACTTGCTGGATCCAATCGCAACATGCGGGGACGAAATCGAGGACACTGTGCTTCCGGGCCGTCACGGCATCCACATCGCAATATAATAAAAATGCATATTTAGCTCAATCTACCGTTTGAAACTAACTTTTATAGTAATATTTGTTTCATTATATAACGCTACAAATATAAGCGTTGTGAGATTTCAAAAATGGAAGTGGTATTTGCAACGGAGATACAAAACGACGTTTGAAATTTTCTGAGGTTAATCCAATGGATTTTTTTACGATTACGTGCAATTTTTATGTTTTAAATTTTCATGTAATATTAAAATCGAAACGTTTGATCTCGATTTTGAACTAATATTATTGTTTTCATTAGTGCACACTTTATTATTGTTTTCATTAGTGCACCAGTGAATAACTACAATCCGAGTATACCTCTCTAAGTAAAGTACTTAAACACCACCTCTAACTCAAAACTAACAATTTAGGATCTTAACCATAGCTCGCATCCCTGGTAAGTTGACTATCTTAATGTGCATCTTGTATCACTCTATCTTCTCCTATCCTAGCACATGAGGAAGTGATTAGTGATCCGATCGGAGTGGCATAACTTGATCCGGTACATTAATACTGGTTTCGCTCGAGATCTTCCCCATCCGAGAGTTTAGAATTCTGGAGGAATATATGTTCCGATGCCTGACTTCAATGTTAATATGATTACTTAAATACCAGGTACCGCACCATAGTTATGGTATGTACGTATTGAGTGTTATTAACCACTAATTAAAAGGCAGATACGAAGCTGAATGTCATGTCATCAAACCTGTAATTTCTACTGATGTTGTTGAAGTATTTGTAAATCTGTAGAACCAATTTGGGGCTATGTTCTCCTGTGATGAAAATGTGCATCGAATATAATTCCGTAAATAGGAGAGTAAGAGACCTGGATATCTTTTTCACCAGTCTGCCTTTCTTTTTGAGAAATGTGTTAAGCTGCTTGGCATACTTGTAGGACGCTCTTGGATCTTGATCCGTGCGATTGAAGTTAATTTCTAAATCGTACCTAAAAAATACTTGTTTAATTGTCTTTATTTGGGTTGACATTTTTTTCTTTTATTGTACTATTCTTAAACTATTTTTGTGAATTTTGTGTACACCTATTATTAGTGTATAT